>VYYJ01000077.1:0-118022 GCA_021029165.1 Cyphoderus albinus | reverse complement strand
CAGCGCCTGGAACATGAGATCCATCAACGAAATATTCTCCCTTGCTGTAGCATCCAGCTGGAGGTTGTGGAGTGGTGGTCTGGAAAATGGTGCTAATTGTTGTCGTAATGACACTGGCAATTGTGGTGGACTCATCAGTAATTTGATAATTGCAACTGTATCTGACTGGACAACATACTCCAGGTTGGAACACCGGTTTGCATCCCTCCACATGCAAAATACATTCTTGCATCACACACGCAGTCCTATTTCGAATACAATAGCAAAGCTCGCAAGGTTTGCTGGAATCCCCATCGACTTGAGCTCCATCCGCGTAGAGTTTCCCATTCATTTCGCAACCCCTTTCATAAGGCACCATTTCTGTGGACTCGGTGACTGGTGCGAGACTCGTGGTCGAGACTTCAGTCGTTGATGTGGACGGAGGACTTGGGGTGACCAACTCCACTGGCACTATAGAATCATACACATGCTCTTTTTTATGACAGCCCAATGAGTTACGTAACGAATAAATAAAAGGATAAATAAGATGGTTTATGTATACATTATTTATAAATAGAAAATTGTAATTAAGCGAGCGTAAAAATTGCGTCAGACGAGCAGTCATCATTTTATCATTTCAACCGGGTGGTAGGTGAAAAATAAAAATTGATCAAAGCACTGACTTTACTCATATTAGATTCTTGTTATGCAATTATTTCGTTTTCCTTTGTAAAAAAACGTTGCAAAAGAGGTAATGAGAATAAGTTGGAAGAAAATAAAGATTTCTATTGTTCACAAATGATAAAAAATAACAATCATTTAAAAATTGATTCAAAATTTTGAAACGGCTATTAAATGACGATTTTGATGAAATCTTTTAAAACAATCCTTCAAATGTAAATGTGTACTTGTTCAAAAGAATATTTTTCTCAACATTTAACTTGATATTAGATGATAACTTTGTCACGTCACGTCCAGCCAGTGTGAAACGGCAAAAGTGAAGCCTCGCACTTTTCGCTTGATTTTCGAGTTAGTAAAAGCTTTTTCATTCATCTTCATTCTCTTGCAGGCATAGATCAGTTAAGTAACACTTTTCAGTCTCGGCGAATCCAAAGTCCATTAAACATTTGCCGACCAGACCACCCCAAAAAATGATTTTTTTGCCAGGATGCAGATGCTGTTAGTAGTATGCAGTCATGCTTTTTTTCATCTGTACATTTCATTCTTGTCAGCTTTTCATTGATAACATTTTTCATGCCAGTCAAAATTAATTAACCCTTAATCAATGAATGGGAAAAATAATTTACAGTGGTTCCCGGAAGAAGAGTTCATCATCCCATCACTGTGCCTAAATCGTTGCCCTTTGACATTTTAAAATGTATTTACAAGAAGGAACCGACATTATACCCTTTTTCACCCGTCGCCGTTATTCATTTGACCCTTGTAAAATATTTAAAATGCTTGTTATTAATTAATAAATTGTTTTTTGAAACATGATCCAAGATTTTGAGCCCCAGGCTGTAAATTATAAAACATTCCTTTTTTGGTTAAGAAGAATTATTATTTTATAAAAATAACAATTGTCATTCAAGAGAATTAAAGCATTGATGATTATTTTAGCCTTTGTTCCGTTTGCCCCAAATAGCCAAATTTGAATGGGTTTATTATTAATTAATATGTTTATTAAAGTGGCAATTTTTGTGGCATATCATGAGACATACCTAGTAGCTTTTTCTGATCAGTATGAAATCGTACGTCTTCTGTAATAAAGTCGAAGCAAAGTTTGTTGTTGCATAATTGTCATTTTTTATAATGTGTTGTTCTGTTTCCTAATTCCTACTTATGAAAAAATCTTCCACACATTTAATACACTTTCAACAAATAAATAATCAGCATCAAATCATATCATGGATAATATATTTATAAAGTACATAATAATAATATTATTATTGAGGTAATTGTATTAAACTCTGAAAAGTAATGTTGTGTGTAAATAATAATTTCTTACCTTCAGGACAGCTTATTACTGGGCAGCATTGGTCCGGTTTTTTCTCAATCGTACAGTCTTGACCAATGGGTTTTGTAAATGGACAAACCCGAAGGTAACACATCAGCATCGAGTTGTGGCAAGTACAATTAAGGCATGGCTCATTTGTGAGAATTCGATCTCCTTCTCCGTAATGATTAAACATGTAATAACAGCCACCTGCCAGTCATCACAATCAAAGAAAAAACAGTCGAAACATTCGTTTAAATATTCTCATGTGTGGATTTACCTACCTAATAAATATTTCAATTGTAGATATGAATTCAAACAATAAAAAGCTAGAAAACCGTTCCCATTCACTTCTAGTTTTCTTCGTAAGAAAAAAATGTGTGATGACGATCGCCTTGTCTACATTTATTATTATGATAAATCTCCTATTATATATTATTTTTCCCCACAAGATAAATAAACCGGAGGCATGTTACACCGCTTGGAAAACAATGCTCTGTGAATGAGATGAAGATAATGAGAAAAGGAAAAGGGGATAATGGCAGAGCAAATCAATGCCAACATGATGATGATGATATTGAGATTGATGATAGTCCTGTTAGTCGAATAGCTTTTTTTTTCGGGTCGACATCTGGGAAGAGGAATACAGGAAGGTGAGGAAACGAATCATTATCGCCATTATTCTTTGCATTCTTTCACTCACACTGCTGCTAAATTCTCTCGTCTAAGAAAGTATAGGAAAAAAGCTTACGTAAGAGAACATAATAACGATGAATATTGAAAACAAGGGCAAGCTTGCAATCAAATGATCTTTTTGGTTGCTTTTTAATTTGACGACTGCTCGAGGGTAAATAAAAGTGCATTTGTCTTTTAGATGTACGATTTACTACGTTTTAAAAATTGCAAGTATAAAATTACGGGATTGGATTGCCAGACCAAATCAACAATTTTCAAGTGAAATTTAACCTCGCATATGCATCAAATTAAGTACTGTATTCTGGCTGGCTGGATTCAATCAAAAAGTTAACGGCAGTTGTCGTGAATATAAATACTAATACAGACAGAGTAGGGTTCATGGGAGATTTTTCATTGAATTGATTATAAATGAGGACGAGAAAATCAAACCGGGTGAGTGAAATAATTTACTATTGGCATAAAATTGATTCTCCACGTTTTTTGTGCATTATGTTGAAATAGGAGGATTGAAGAGAAATCATTTATTAATTCAGTCTATGTGCATTATTCATTTCAATGTTCAATTCGTTCAGTCATGAAAATGCCTCTTACCTAGATACATCACTGCTGCTATTTCTTTCTTATTAATGTAAATAAATACAAGGACTTTCTTGGTCATCATAAAAGCTAAAGTAAAACCTAAAACCTGACATTTTTACTATTTTACATGTAAACTCGAGATAAGTACTGACAACTTTCAAGCCCTTTAAATTAATATTTATCAATTGAAAGGTCATCATGGAGAATACTGCGAAAAATGTATTCCACATAGAAACTTCTCTCTAATAATATATATATGTTTCATCTTCATTTTCTAAAATGGTATGATTTTCCAAAAATGATCATTGTTAGAAATGAATTCCTGTTTAGCGACTAACTGAAGCGTTTTTTCTTAATGAAAATTTGCATTGTTTCACTCTCATAATATAAAGAGGTCAGGTGTATATTGCCAACCCCCAGCAAATCTCATTTCCGTTGTCGGTTGTAATAATGATCTTACCCTCATCCTCTTCGTCAACAGCCGGTGCTGAAAAAGAAAAGAAATAAAACAATTAAATTTAATTTAATAATTCAAAATCCAGCTAATACATTATTTATTTATTTGCTCATTTGTAACACATTTCGATTGGGGTTCTATTTTTAACTTTTCATGACAAGTAATAAACCATAAACTTGAATTTCAAATGCCGTTTCCTTTTCCGGTACGATGCACCTACCACCACCACCACCACTACATAGACCAGGAATGGATTTAGTAATCCCAGCATTGTTTTTTTAAAGGAAGGTCAAAAACTTCAAATGTACACTATGACTTTAGCGTCAAATTACATGGGCAATCTCTTTTTAAAACACAGAGAGTGACTTAATACACGTCAAACTCTTTGCTCCTACTCCTTTGCTTGTATTTTGTCATGGCTTATTGCCAAATTGACCAAACCCCCAAACTTCATCAAAATCCTGCAAAGAACAACTCCATATTCACCAGCACACAAGGGTAAGGCAATCTCGCTTTCATATTTCTAATAATTATTACCCCTATTTACACACATTAAAAACGAATTAATTGAAACACCTGTAATTTCGTCTCCCAACAAACAAGGTGGAGGTGTAGCCCAATGTGTAGTATTTTACTGAAATAAGTAGCACGTGTCAGCGGCCATAATTCCAATTCCGTCACGTTCATGATGATGTGAACAATGCTAAAGCATAATCGTTAGGATAAAGGTTTTTCTGTTTGTAAACTAGCGAAATTCTTCTCTTGCGTCAAGAGTCAAGATGAGGCGGAAAAGGAAGGAAGAGGAGTAGTAGTAAGTAGCAACTGTTTAGAAGCGGACCAAAAAGTCCCAGCAGAATTCAAACTTGATAATAAGGCTAGGTTTGTGACTCAGGATAAAGTTTTAAAAAAAGTGTTAACTAACACATTTCTAAATGCTAATATTCTCATTTGTGCAAAATTCATAGAGTGGAAAAAATATTCAACGATGAACCTGCTTCGTCAGGGCAAATCATGGATCAGATCTCATTGTTACAAGACAAAGCCACTTATCATAACATTCATCATCCACGAAATTTATAAAAGAAACATTTATCGCTCTAATGCCAAGAAAGCAAGAGAAAGGGTCATCTACCCACGCACTTCTTTTTAAAGAAAAAAACTTGCAGCCATTAGTTCAACCAACTGTACAATTTTTTTTCATGGAGCGTTTTGCGTTTATTAATAATGCAATGGAGTTGGAACAAAATTGGTACATGTTCTTGATGATTTCGATTATAATGTTGATGATGATAATGATGGTGTTATTACCATCATGGTTACAACGATGTACGATTACTAAACTATTAACACTATCGAAGATGGTATACAAATCTATTACATACATACATACATGATCGACGATTTTTCAGATGCTTATCAATATCAAGTTTATCAATAAATTCAGCTTTCTTTCCCAGTGAAGAGGAAAAATGATTCGTACCCAAAACCTGCTTACACTAAACATTCCTATATTTACATTTTTGATTATCACCGTTTTATAACAATTTTATTTAGGTTGACTGTCTCTTTTGAAACTCGAAAGGAATGTGAAGAATCTCGGCACGCACGTGATATATATCTGCTACTGTTCATCCGAAGCATTGAAATGTGGTTATTTATGTATTATTTCAATTTCCTATTTTTTTTAGATAAAAGACTTTCCGAACCCACGGAAGTTGAGTAACCTCATCGTTATTGCAGGTCAACCACAACACAAACATCAACAATTACCTTTAAAGTTAAGCTGTAGTTGTCATAATGTAAAACGTAATTTTGTATTACGTAGTGTGGCAAAAACCTCGTTGTCTGAATGATTAAAAGATTATTGTGACTACCATTAAAATTGTATAATAGTAATTCCACTGTGTAGCTCCAAAACGTACTCTGGGTGCGTGCGTGTCAGGTTGAAAACCTGAACATAAACAATTGAATTAAATTCGTACTTAACTTTTCTAATGAATGTTCGTTTAATCCGTGAGCGTTCATTTTTTGCTTATCAAATCAAAATCATCCTTTCCATTGCAAACTACTCGAGTACAAACAAAACTGCATACATGAATGGCTAATGTGTAATTTAATCAAGTCCTCTTGTGACCGTCGTCAACGTCCTCCTCTGCTTTTTCATTATAATTGCTGTGATTACTTCTGCAAATTTTTTCTCCAAATTATAGCAGATCATCCGCGTGAAATAATAATGACTATCCGTATAAGTTGGAATGATGAGCACTTTTTGCATCTTTCTTGTCTCGTCGTCAGTTCTTTCATTTAACTTGTCTTGACCATCGTAACAAACGTGTTGTCTGGCATATTTTTTTCATCTGAAATTCTGCTATTGTAACAATATCATGCCACAGTAATAATGGTCATGATTACAGTCGTCGTCGTCACTGTCAAGTTCAACAGGATTATGTAAGGCGAAGAAGAAGAAAAGAGGAAATGCACAACACGAACTTCAAATGTTCACCGCGTTACAACACGTAGTGCACTTGAAAAGTATCCCTGCGTAAATATCAATGGCTGTGTGTATATTCAAATTTGAAGTGCTGCAGTTGACTGCCTGTCATGTTCATGAATATTGTTTTCGTGTGCGATGTTCCCTTTTTGCTGCGATTGCAACGCACGACTTTATTCATAAGGCCAGGAAGAAAATTGGAAGATGCAAACGGCAGTCCTTACCTTACGGCATCATCACGCTGACTGACCATTTCATAATCCAATCATCATATATTTCTCTGAAAGGATGAGCACGCAAGAAACATGTCAGAGATCGCCGTAATGATCATTTTTGATGATAAAAGAGTAAGGGGAAAATGAAAAAGTTGTCAGTTACTTATCAATGCAAAAAGTCGTGAACACGCGAGAGAACAATTGCAAGTGGTAAAGTGCAAGTGCAAGGAAATGGCGTATGCAAACGTGTGTCCAAAGAAATTAGACACACTTTTCCAAAACAACGTACGATTATCTTCTGTGAGCCTACTTAATTGAGTCATCCAATCATTAACTAAACCATCAACTCTAGAATGTTCATTAAAATAGCAAATAGTTCCCGTTTTCATAATTTGTTTGAGAAATAAATATCCTGCTCAAATGAATCGATTTATCAGTAATGTTTTTCCCTTAAATTCATTAATGACCATGTCGTGGTGTAAGAGCAACATTGGACAACTATAATTATAACTAGTAACGTGTACTCTAATGTATTTCAGGTTTCTTCTACACGTTCACTTTGTTACAAACCTTAGAATATATAGAAATTAACCAATTCCAACTTACTCCTGTAACCGTCATTATTTGTACACGAATTAATTCACTTCCTTTTTGCCCATTTTTCTATTCATCACGATTATCATGATGCTTAAGTTATGATGGCGTAATTACAAAAGTCGTTGCACAAATTGTATAATTCCATACTGAGCTTAATGATAAAATTGAAGGGGTAACATGGAACACATGGAAAATCATAATAAGCTGAAAGCAGCTCTTCAAACCATTTTTAACTATCTTGCAGTTTAGTAGTTCCTAAAATGAAACCTAGCTGCATAAGATATTTCGTCACTAATAGTAAGAATTTAAACCACCAGGAAACATATTTAAAACTTATTAAGCCGTAAAAGCAGTTCGTAGATAGTCAACGTGGAATTGTAATGATAGAACATTAAACAAATCGTTTTTTCGACATTTTATATAAGTACATACACACGACTCATAAAATTTAAAGCTCACTATGCAAAGTACAGCTTGGTGAAATGATTCATTTAGGATATAAATAGCATTCGTTTATATAGTATATTAGGATCGTTGAATAATGTTTTTAAATGTACCCCAGAAAATAGTTGTGACAATAAAAGTGTACACGTGGAAGAAATAAACACTTATTTAGAGTCAAATTCCTATTTATTGACGTGCTTCTATAAGAATTTCGAAGATTGCATAAGATAAATGATTTTTTGACATTTGGTTTTCAGCAACGGTGGAAATTTCATTCTATGACGAACTTGAAAATTGACTAGATCTGTCACTAAAAAGAGGGACCTTGGAGGTTGATTGATATTCATTAAATGAGACTTATTCTGTTAGAAAAGTGTTGCATTTTGTATTAAAATGAATGATGGCAACATTTTATCAATCGAATAGATATTGCTTTCGGAAAGAACACGGAAGATTTCCCTATTGTTTAAAGAGAATGTCAACCTGGGAAGTAGGAAATAAAGCAGCTTTATTTAGTTGAATGAACGCAAATTAGAAAATTAGGAAGCAAGGTACTAATAAAATTCAATTCACTCTTTATTCACTACTCACGAATACACAATCTTGTCTCGAAATTAACATAACTCTGCTCTTCAACTTTTCGCAACGTCATCGTATTTTTATCTGTAAATTCAATTAAATCAAAAGATAGTGGTACTTAAATGCAGAGGTAGTTCGTTCAGGAAAAGAAGTTTCATTTCTGAAGCAACAAAAGCGTAAAACCGAACAATTCTATCCATGTTTTCTAGCGTGATTCATTCTGATATATTTTTGAATACAGCTTTTCAATTGTTTACTCCAGCGACCAACGAAAAGTTTCATCCCCTTTAATTTATTGCTTTAAAATTGTAAAAACCAGTAGTTGATTTGGTTGCATAACTCTACAAATCCACGAGTTTCGGGAAAGGTCATCTCTTTTGGTTCAGAAAAACGAAGGAAATGGCTGGAATATTTGTTTATAACATTCCAATGTGAAAAGACAACACACTGCAGAAGGTTTATGTACCTGAAGAAGAAATTTAGCTACCATCGTAACATCCGTTTGTAATTCCACAAGGATAAATCTACATTTGTCGGAACAATTTTCTTCATTTATTGCAAATTTCGGCTTTTGTTTCGTCTGCGTTGAACAACTGAAACACGTAAATTTATGAACAAATTGAGACAAGATCTATGTGACGCGGTTTCAAGTGGAAGAATGACCTTGGCGTGGAGAGTGGAGCTTGACGAAAGCCGTAATGATAAACATTGCCTAACAAATGTGAGAATAACACAAAAACGTATGCATTTGTTCAAAACTAGTATCATAGTCACATAACACCTTCATTCAGTTGCTACTCCATTTTTCTCTTTCCACTTGATGCACCGGTACAAAGTAAATAACTCATTTCATTGCCTATTCTTAAATTAGTCACTATTTAATCAAGATTTAACAATATTTAACAATCATAAAAACTACATAACAACGTCATAGGTGGCATCCCCATAAAAAGTGTGCGCAATGAAGGATTTTCCGAAATAAAAATGCAGATTGACAACGGGCAAACTTTTTAACTCCCACGTACTGCGTAAATATGCCAATTTGAAGGACCAGCTTGAAATATGGATTGACACTTATAATGCTAAATTTAGAGGAAAACATGCGTTCAACTAAACATTTATTTTTGAGTAATTAACTATTACTACATATGTTAATTACCTACCCACTCTCTTTCTGTGTATATTCAACCTGTAGATTTCCTCCCTGGTTCATGACAAAGAATTTTGTAAGGATTGGCTGTTTTAATTGAAAACCTTTAAACTAAAGAGGATGACCAAGAACCATCCTTTCTTTTACTAAATCAAATTCTACAAAATTCCGTTTCTAAAAGAGTGGCGTGGTAACTGTGTTGTTGTACCTGTCAAAAAGCCAATTTACGGTCATTACCAGCAGAATATCAGGTATTATTGTCATTACATAACTACCCTTATCCTGGCAGCCAGGTACAAAAAGTAAAATCACAAAGATGTTCTAGAAGACTAACAACAACAATAAAATTGCACTGCTACACAATTGAGTGCAGTTAACACTTTTGTTCTTCATTCAAGTATAAGAAAAGAAGCCAACCTTCAGCAACCTTGAGCTTGAAAATTCCTCACGTATTTTGCACACAACACAGAAAATATTAAAAGAGGAACGGTCGGAGAGTGGTTAGCTTAATTTGTTTTCTTTTTTCATTTTTTTTCATTATCATCGCATCACCTTTCTCGCATTATTCATCTAGGGCTTTGCTCTCATTATCGTATGGAAAGTAAATACTCGCTCAAATCGCTACAAATTGTTCGCATGTATTCTAGATAAAGATTATCTTCATTCCACACAGAAGTTCACTAGAAGGATGACTATTAATCTTTGAAGAATGTAGACATTGTTGATGACGCAGGGAGCGATTTGTACTTTAACAATCTTACACAATCTGCAAAAATCAATTTCTCTTCTTTGTATCTCCACCTTTGTGATGAATTTTTATTGACTTGTTTTTGTCCGTTTGTTACTTGTGCTATGTGGATTCCTTCCCTCTTTCAATTTCTCTACAATGCTCTAAAGTCTTCGCAAATGACTAACGAGTAGAGTCTTTCGAAAACATTCATCCACTCCGGTGGCAAGCGATGTAATAGTAATGATGACACGGAGGAGGTGCCGTGCTTTCTTCAAAGTACCACTTGAACACAAAAAATTGTTGCACACGATGAGTCGCAAGAAAAGAAGATTCTATGAATGCGGAAACGTCAATCAGAAAGAAAAAACTATTTCTTGCTCTCATTTTATCACTTCGGTTCAGTGACAGGAAGGAATTCCGTTGTGTGTGAAAATGAAAGTATGCGAAGATGGCAAAAAATGTATAAAAGGAAGTAAAGAAAACTGCGTATGCGTAACGCAGCAGTGGAACGGATTCTCATTTGACCACACCGTACGGAAGGATTCAAAGTGACAAAAATGGAAGAACCTTTTTCTCTTCCGACATCCAAATTTTATGCTGCGGCTCACTAACAAGATAAAAAAAATGATGATATTGCTGGTTCATGATCAATGTTGAATTTGTTGTTCCTATGTTATAATGTGATGACCATGAGCGGAGAAAGAAAAAAAATGTAATTGCGCTCTCACAGAAAGGAACGTTTTCTTTGATGCACAGAGCAGTTATGAAGTAATGTAATGTCTATCACATTCTTGCAGTTTCTACCTTGAGTTCCGCAGGTGGAAGCTGAACTTCAATTTGCTGCTATCAGTTATAAAAAGAGCAAACAAAAGAGCATTTAATCTTAGAGCCGGTCGATGGGTTTGCAATTCACTTCGTCTTTTCTTCGAAATCTGCGTGCAAAATGCAAGCGAGTAACTTGATACGCTTCATTATTTTTATTACAAAGACTACCACTTCAATTTTCATGGCGAGCAAAACTTACGCAAGCTGAGAAAATTTACCTATCCAGCGGCAAGGCCATAACAAGAATGACAATGAGGAATGCATACAAAAATCGCTGTTTTTCTTTTGCTCCATTTTAAACGCATGTCTCAACAACAACTGGTTCACATTAAATCCTTTAATAGATCGCTACTTTTACACATGATATATGTGCGCATTTTTTCTCCGTCTTAAACGTTATTTTAATGGCTTGTTTATTCGTTCCAATTGAATTGTGAAGAAGTCTCTCTTCCCTACATCCTCGTCGTCGTCGTTGATCATCTTTTGATATTAAGTTTGAAAATGACCCTATATAAAGTACATAATCCTACTTCGGAGTTCCTGTCGCCTTTGAGTCAACGACCTTGTCTAGGTAAGTATACAGAATGAAATGCAAAACACGTTAACAGTGAAAAAATTGAGCTACCACTTTTCTGTCTACTTTTCTACAACTTCTGCCTTTACTACACAGTAAATACCTGTTGCTCTTATTGATCTACCTACATCTTCGAGGACTATGTGGATAATAGTGTTTAATACGTGCCAGTTCAGTTACTCAAAAATAAGACCACTTTTGCAATGGTTCGCCACCAACCACCAGATTGTTTATTATTGTTTGTTACACTTAAATTACCGCTTGCTAAGAAATTGCGAGCGATAGGAACGAAAACAGAATTCAGCATGGTCGATCTATTTCAGTTTTTCATTTTAAAATCAGTCATGCCTATAAATACAGAGGACAAGGTTGCTTTAACTAACAGGACAAACGAGAGTAAAAATAGCTATTTTGTGAAGCGTTGACTCGAGTAGAGTCATTAAGTCTGCCTCGGACACGACGACAGTTGTCATACAAGTTGAATAAAAATAAAAATGGTGCACATCACATAGCACTGCTGCCGCCACCAAAGCAGCAGCCTGGAATGACTCGTCGTGTTTAGATTTTAGAAGGAGATTATTAAAGTTGATCTATTTTTGCATCGCTGTTCTCTGCATTAGTAGATCATGAGCATAATAAATTTTCCAGGTTTCGATTTCAACCACACTGATAGAATCATTCCTTGAAACAGAACATTTTTAGTGGACTTGTACACTTCTGCTTTAAAAAATCCTTAAGTATTACAAGGCTAATGATTTCGGCGAATAAAAGGAAACCGTCGGTAATGAGCTGAGCACGTCTTACAAGAAAAAAGTAAGTGTGAATAATAACTCTATAGGACTGACTTTAAACACAATTTTTTGATAAGTCATTAAATTATACCATGATGTTACAACAGCTCTCTTTATGACGAAATGATGAGGTGAGAGGTGGATTAATTTATCGATAAAAATGTTGTGGTTGTTAGATAAAAAGATAAAACTTTTCACCCCCGGTCTCCCGTTTAAGTATGTGTTATCAAAAAAAATGTTGCTACATAGGAGAAGGGTGATTTACATTGCTTAGTTAAAACTGAAAGTGAGCATTTTCACTGCTAATGGTACTTATGCAAGTGTGAAAGTGCATGGAATCCGAAGGTGTATCTCCCAAAGATAGAAAGTTACAAGATAAAAGTGTAAAAATTTGAGAGATCGTTAAGTTAATAAGTTAGATGAACCCGTATCTAGGATAGAGAGGTTGTAGTGAAGGAATTTGTTTTACTGCAGTAGCAGTTTTTTTTAGTTGGAATGCGCTTTATGATTTCATTTCATTTTTGGCTATGAGTAACTGACCAGGGACTTGCAACTTGATATTTATTACCTTTTTTAAAACGCGCCAAGATATTGAATTATCGAGTAATAATATCTATTTTTAACGTAAAATATTGTTATGACGCGAAGCTGTACAAGTGAATCACGACATAATGATGAAGACATATTAGGCACCGAAGTATTGAAGATGTGCATGGTGATAAGATGATATCACCCAGAAGAAGTAGTTTCTTCACCTTGTTATTCCGATTAGTTCATTTGATTACAATAAAACACTCCAGCTCAGGCATCAAATCACTTCATTGCGCTTGTTAGTTAGCCATTTGGTAGAGAGTGAGGACGCTGATCTCTAACACAATCATCTAGTCGACAATATGAGATTAATGAAATTTTAAATAAAATACTAGCATCACAATGAAGCTATCAGCTTTCTGAAACAACAGCGAGGAATGTGATCTGGCTCTCTTGAACTTAACATGTCTTAAATTTGCAGCCAAGGAAATTTATTTGCTAGAGATAACATTCAACCTCAGGGACTTGGTAATAAAGCGGACTATAATTATTTGATACGGATACATTGTAATCGAATTTCATACATTACAACCAGAAATTGCGACAGTCGATGATATCTTGGTGAAAAAATTATCACTTTACTCAATTAAGTTTGAGAAAAGTAAAGATGGCTAAATGCAATTCTATGTAATAAAAAATATGTAAAGTAGGGAAAATGCTCTTGTATAAAATGAATCAAATCGATAGTCGATATTTGTATTATTATGAATGCAGATTCACCTTGAAAAAATGCAGAATGAAATTCACAAATCTTCCTAGTGAACCCTAAAAGTCACTCAAAACGATCTAGTGGCCAAGATGACTGTGAATGCGGAGAGTACCAGCATCTTCTCTTCATTATCATCACTCACACTTTTTGACTTTTAATATGGCAGTATGAACACGTCCGGTGTGAAAAAGGGTCGACTTCACTTGACATAACCTCCATCCATCCTAATTCAACGGTTGTGCATCAGATCATGAGAGAAGAATCCATTGTGGCCTAATACTACGATGAATAAAAATCATACCGAAAAAAAGAAGCCAGACCTGTTCCAATTATGACTGTGATTTCCGTGTAATAATGATAATAATAATCACAATCATATTTTACTTTATGTACCCACTCAAGGGGAAATAATAACTCATTCAAGAAAAATGGCTTTCAGTTCACCAAATAACATGCAAAAAACCTATTCTCAATCGATAAAGATTATTGGTGTATGCACATATTAAGTAAGTTGATGCTTTTATTACAAAAACGGATCGGTAGCAAAGTGATTTGATGATGAGGGAGAGTGGAGTGCGTGATTTGGATCTCGAAATCGGACGGTTGCCGTAAGCAGGAGCCAGGAGCTGAGTTGCACACCGAATGGCCTCAACCTGTAGCGCGCCCACAACCTGTCTGCAACCTGATAAAATGATGAACCGACTAAACTCACATGGATTAGTTTTTTCTAATGCACATCTATCGGGAGCACGATGTATCGGTCACATCAATCTCCAATTAAAATTGAATTGATTTTAAATTAGCCACTGCATGTTATGTTTATATTACTAGGTATATGATCGGTATTAATATTATGAAAGATATAAAATAATATAGAAAGATCATTGAGAAAGAAATAAAATAACGTCGATTAAGGCATAATATTGCTAACATGCGATTAGCATAAGCCTGCCATACAAGGCCTGTAGAAGTGCACCTTATGCAAGCTTGTCTAATCCGGTTCATCAAAACCGAAAAGTGGCAACTAAAGTGTACGAATTTACAGTATTACTCTCTTGATGCAGTAATGCAGGATTGCAACCAGGATTAAATACGGGAAATGGGATTTTTAAAGTATGTTGTTATTCCCCGATGTTACCTTTAATCTTTGAAAACTTTGTTTTGTTGTGTGAGCGCACCAAGATTGACTACTTTGTGATCGATCCTACAACCTACCTTTCATTACTTAAAATCAATCCACTCGCATTATCGATATTCTCCATTAATTTTTTTAAAATCATCGATGCAAAAATGTGGTTTATTATTTTGCATTTCAATTCAATGGATGCAGTTATTCTTGAGCGCATTGAAATGACCATGACTTTGCATGGCAAGTGCACTTCAGTGCACGCAACACAATCAAAATTCTACTGCGGTGCGGTCATGCTGCTTCAATCAAACTAAAGTGTCATACAACTTTTAAGGTGCCAAGCATTTCAGTACAGAGTAGATTAGCAAACCAGCAACCAATATAACCGTTCAGCAAAGGCGAAATGAAAACCAACCCTTAGGTTTTACGATTAAACAAAGTGCAACGAATTGATTTGCATACATCAAGCAAGATAGTTGTCGCAAATATAAGTGTACGCAAAAGGGGTCGTTGTATGAACTACTTGGTGTAACACTAGAAACTTCAATCACTGCTTCGTTGTAGTACTTCAAATGTATTAACTATTGCCTTTTGACTCAGATAAATAAATTTGAGTAAATACAGAAGGAATTACAAATATGATGCTTTGTTATTAAACAAATTAATAATCTACATGGCGTCTCGCATAAAATAACTTAGAACTATTTGACACGTCTTGTGGCAGATGAATTACCAGATCCATGTTTTTTGCTCCAGGAATGGGCGGTCCCTTTTAGAATTCAGATTTGCAAACATGTGCCAAAATTGGCATATTATTAAAATTTTCTCGAGATTAATTATTACTATTTTATATTTTATAAGAGCACAGTGTAATTTGAGGCGTGTCTCACGTCACTTCATTTAACAAATTGATTGAAGTGCATAATTAGATGCTAAATGGGCTCCATCATAAGAAATTATTATTATCAGTGAGTTGGTTAGTTCCAAAGTGTTGATGTGACATACGAAAATGTTCTCCGTTTCACTAGAGTTTCTTCCTCATTCCTTGGTACAGCCACCAATTTCACCCTACAGCAAAACGCTCCCGTCAAACCAAATTTACCAACAAAACAGGATTGTTTTCCATGTGCAATAACTCCACGTTTAGGTTCTTCTTAATTACTGCTATTTTAAGAAAATTGGCGTCAGTAGCTAAAGTAGTTGGATTTTGGTATTTCTCTAATGAAGTGGAATGGTTTTTTAAAGTTTGCCGACAAGGCACATTCATCAGTCAGAAGGTGAATGCAGCTGTCATGAATTAAAAATGAGGATGATGACGATCACGATGTAGCTACAAAGTTGTAATGTCGACGGTATAAAATATCGTCGGCGATGCGCTATTTTGGCAGTAGCAAACACACCTTCATTCCTCATTATTGAATTAAACGAGTGAAGTAAAGTGAATAGAAAGGACAAAAATTCTGCTTTTCTCTAGGTGCATTGATGGATGTCCCGCAACTTTGTCTCCAAGTTACACAGAACAGAATAATAAGAGAAACAGCAACGAGTAACTGGTCAGTTTGGAAATTAATTGCGCATCTTGGCTCTGCAGCGTAACTGTTCGGTTTAATTGAACATTAATTGAGTAGGCACTTGAATAAACTTCTGGTGACCTGCGCCGTCCACAAAAGATGTAGGAACGAGATTTGTTTGTGTGTGCATTTTAGTGGCTACATTTGATATTTATTTAATGTGAATTGCAATAAATAAGTATCCAGGTCGTTGAATCATAGTAAACTGGTAGTAAGAAGCAGGAGCAAGTGAGTCAAAGTAAACCTTAGCGTCTGTTCATTTTATTATTAATGTGTTAGTCATTATATAACATCGTAGAGGGGTCTTTATTGCTGCGCTGATTTTTGATACTTTGACTAACTTTGTATTTTGCATCTACTATAATGCTAACCGACTTCATGCATTTAATTTGCATAGATGACTCCAAGATAAAAAACAGCTTGCAAGAAAATGCAGGCTGACCAGACCACTTTGGAGAGAAAAAGGGAAAATATCATCTCAGGTAGGGCTATTATTATAATATGAACAACTTACCAATGATCTTGAGCAATGCTTATTTGCAATCAAAAATTATTTTCTGTAGGCAAAATGCTTGTTTTTTTTCGTTTTCTTCTTTGTTGCCTATAGTCAAACTTAAGCAGAGCCACTTGATTTTGATTTCGCGATGTCTTTTGCTACAAAACAAAAATACTATACCAGTCTTAGCTGATTTCAGACTTGGACTGACATTACCTTTTCATGTAATGACTACTAGGAGCAATTAATCACACTCCAGCAATTGCAACCTAAGGTTGGTCTAAATGTGGCAATGCTCACTTTAATTCAATTGTCACGTACTTTTGCTGAATTTCACTTGAGAATGATAAATGAATAAACAGGTAACAAACATGAAGCTTCAGAAAGAGCTCAGTCAGAGTATGTATATCAACTAAATGTTGAGTTTGTACTGGTGCTGGTGCTAACTCGATAAGATAAGATAAAATAAACGACTCACTAACTGTGAACATTCCGACCGGGCAGAAAAATATCAAAGTTAGTGTTGTGGCTTTCAATTAAGTAATTTAATAGTATTCATCGTCCAAAAATTCTATCTTTGATATTTTTCTGCTTGGTTGGGACGTCTACTGTAAGCTATCACTGCTTATCTAAAAAGTGCGGAAGGAATTTTCTTTGAAGATTAAATTAGAAACATGCAAAACATTTTGACCAAGCAAATAAAGCATTGTAAACTCCTTTAGGCTAAACGATCGCTCGCTCCTTGCCCTTTCGGATGTGTTTTGTAATAATGTTCGCTTTTCCGAGAGTCCCCTCAAGGTATTAACTAAAATATACCTTTATTTTCACTTTCATCCCAATGAAGTCATTGTTCTATATATGACTCTTGGTAGCTATGCAATTTTTCATCGGTACTCAGAGATGAGGGTACAGAGTACAGGGAAAGAACGAGCAACACTCCAGCCCGTTTGCTTTTACGGATCATTAATTTTATGAAACAACAGGTTCCTCCTTGTAAAACAGTGTAAAAGACATGCATGCATAGTTCACATATTTCTCATCCTGAATTGCATCTAATGATCTACGCTGAGGGTTATGAACGCTTCAAAATCATTTTTATATCGAAACGAATAAATACCTAATAAACTAACAAGGAATTTGCTTCAATTTTTTTTTGGCTCAAGCGTTGCATTCGTGCAAAAAAAAACTATTCAGTGAGAGTATGTGAGACAAATCAGAGGACGACGACACAAAATATTTGGATGGCATTACTGCTGCCAAGATGATAATAATGATGGAATGGTAGTTTTACACTCTTACTTCCCAGTAGAGATTAATGACTCTCTTCTATATTTTTTACTGTTGCACTTTCCTGAGTATCGCAACTGCAGAACAAAAATAAGAAAACACACGCAATGCAGTTCACAACAAGGGGGCAATTTGTACAAATAATTTTTGCATTACGTTGAACTCCGTGCCGGATCATACCACCACGATTTCTTTATAAAACAAGTGGACAAAAAATTGTTTGAAAGATGAAACGGGAAATCCAATCTCATAAAGTAAAACGTGATTAGAGTCAATTCATTAAGAGACAAAGTCCGCCTGCAGAAAAAAACTGCAAGAACAGGCGAAAGTATGTAATCCGATACTACACAGAAAGCAATAAAATGTATCAATCGACAAATCGACAAATTACGTCAACTCTTATTTTATTCTGCTGCTTCTACCAAGAGGCGCTCGATATCTCAATTGAATCTCGGATAGTGTTTCTATTTCCTTTTTCGTATAATGTTACATTGAAAAATACATTAAAAGCTGACAGTTAGATTTAATGCATCCTCCTAAGTAATAATGTTTAACTTCAACCATTTAGTGTAAACCGATTATTGGTATATTAAAAACTGGCGATGGTGAAAACATGTTTGTATTGCTTCGTATGTAACCTGACAGCTCGGATTGTTTACCTTCCTCAACTTCTGCTACGTTTTATAAAAAATCTCGAACACATCCTCCTTAGATTTCAGTCATTGTCCTTCACTTTATTTGTGAGAATGTTTCACTCTTTGTTTACCTCGTTGGGAACATGAACTTTGGTGTAATATTCCTGCTACCGTAATTTTATTGGCTTGAATTCGCTTTTTTACAGTAAAGTTTTAGCTTGGGTGACAATGAATGCGAAAAAACATGAAAAGTATGAGTTTTTTTGCACTTTTATTGGACGGTGTGCTAAGATGTTTGCCGGCGTCGGTTGTTTGTTGCTGAGTGAGTCAGATGTCAAAACACTCTCGTTATTTGTCCAGAATCATGTACCATGTACATACGTCAGTTGTAATTTCTTAATATCATTTGTAAAGTGTAATATTTCGTTGTTTGTTGCTGAGTGAGTCAGATGTCAAAACACTCTCGTTATTTGTCCAGAATCATGTACCATGTACATACGTCAGTTGTAATTTCTTAATATCATTTGTAAAGTGTAATATGAAATATCAGTCGAGTATTGTGTACCATGTTTGAAACCAGGATAATACTCTTTACAATGTGTTTTTATAAAATGAAGAAACAGGTAGTAAATTAATAAAAAGTACACCAACAAGGTAATCTTCGGTTGTAATTTTTTAAGGTCGTCCGATGGTCATTGTCATCTCATCTGAACCTCAACTTTGTATCTTGATCAACAAAAACTTGGAATGTGGATCGTGTTGTGTGATGTCGACTATTAATTAAAATCTTTTTGTTCGTAATTCTGCGCCTCCTCGTATAATTTATACTATTGAGTACGATACTACCAAAGCTTATCTATACATATAAAATATTATTACATAATGTCTATATACTCTGTGCAAAAAAATCTGCGTTTCAATTGGACATTTGGTGAATCTGATTTGCAAATTTTTGCGTTAAGGTAGGCAATGTTTTCTCTCCGAGTTATCGGGATATCACAGGGAGAGTAATACGTAATAAAATGCAATGAGAGGAATTAAATTGACCATCACAAAAGCAAATGGAGTACCTATGGCAAAGTCTTACTGCAAACAAGGATTACTGTATTGTTATTATTTAATAATGAGTACTAAAAGGCTGGTCAGGAATTCTCTGAAGAAAAAAAATGTAATCATAAGAGAAATAAAATTATTTCTAAGAGCATATAAACGCGACATTATAAGCAAGTATTAAGAGAGGCTTCTTTGATGCTATTTGGCATGATTCTGTTCTGTTGTGCACGTTTGACGTTAGACGTTCATTTTCTTCCACAATACAATCTCGGATAATATCTCGGAAGATTGAAGAGGTGATAAGACAAGAAAAAAGTACAAAAAAAATCTTGTTTTATGGAGCACGGTAATCTTTTCACGACTTTTGAATTTGATCATTAATTCATCATCATGTTACACAAACTCTATCTACCAAGACTCTACTTTGTTGATGTTATTAAATGCAGATGATGCAACGAACTCACTGTCTTATGTATTTGAATGTTTTTATGTTGTTTTCAATGTTTTCACAGAAGTAAACGAATTTTCCTTTTAACTGTTAAAGCATTTCAGTATCAATGCCTCGAAACTGTTAAACTGCAGTTAGTTAAACACCTTCTATGAATCATTTCTATAAGTTCGCTAATCCAAAAGAAGTCGAAATGTACTATGACGATGCTGTTGAACTGTATGGGAAAGTGATGTGATGACAAGAATGGAATTTCAACTTTCATTGATTTTATAACCAAACGGTCAACATCAATCAATTTATAGCTCATAAAACTCATTCCAGTTGTTATTGATAGAAAACGAACAGGATGTGGTAACGTTTGTGTATTTGTGCTGAATCTTTTCACTTTTCACTTGTTCTGCATCATCCGATGCGTAATAAAATGGTACTGCTGCCTACTTGTGTCCTTTATCATTTTTTATCATCAGTTCCATTCCATTAATTGTCCCAAAGGTCATTTCCATTCCTCTTCTACCACATATTTTACAGTCTCTCAACCTCTGTTCATAAATAACTGTAGTCTGCAAAAGTTTTGATAAATTGTAGTGAGATTCTGCAATTATATAATAACCATAAATAATTCTTTGAATGATGATTTATTCCACGTAACAGAGTATCTCAGAAGCGTCTGGTTTGTGCAGTGTCCTCTCTTTGTTTTTCATCTTTATTCATTATCACAATTTCATCAAATTGCATCTTGCACTCTCCTTTGAAAGAAACAAGTAACGTTGTATAGTAGGGCAATTATAATTAATGAAAATGCATTCTGCTACCACTTTGATGACGATGACGCGTAGATGAGAAAGAAAGGTTTCACACACTAATTTTATCAGCCAGTATAATTTGCTAGTTGAGCTGGTTATACAATCTGGCAATTAGCCATCATCATTCATTATCATCTTTGTAGTCGTCATTCTTTTATTGTTTATCTTCTCAAGCTAAAATATTTCATTCCACTTTCCCATTATAAATACATCCGTTTACTTTCTGATGATGATGAGTTCACCTTTATAGTCCTAAAGTGGCAACTAGAAGATATGAATCCAGTTATTTTAATGGTACATCGGACTGAACAATACACAAAATTCATTTAAAAAGTAATCAAGTAGCATGGTACCTTAATCATCGTAGTGGTCGGTGTAAGTGTCACTTTTCACAAAGAGCGAGTATGAAATATTTTATTGATGAGAGACCAGGTATCATAAAACTGTTGCGTACATTAGTCCTAGATGTATGGTATGCAATTTCTGTGTACACAACAAGATACCCGGTGCGAAGGGACATTATTGAATTGCCGCAATGACGCGCGCTGTGACATGCTTGCCTTAATGGTTTCATTTAGGTATGAATAAATTTACTTCAATTTGTTATTTGTCGTGCCGCATGTGATGACGATGTCCTGCGAAATATTTCTTGAGACAAGGTGGCTAAGGACGAAAACGACAAGATAAAAGATGCGTTTTTTTCTCGCAAATATCCACTCACAGGTGATTTGTATTCTCAGCTCGATTTCCTTTTGGCATGTGCTTTCCATTTTTCTGAAAGATAATACCTAAATGGATTACTTCAGATGTCTTCATTGAAATGCAATTACCGTGCTACAAACAACGCAGTTTTTGCTTCTATGACAGAATCAACAAGTTTGTCATAATATTCTGTTAAGTACTTCTAGTAGTAATGTGGTCCTGGCAGACAATTAAGTAAATGATTTTTTAGAGAATCCTCACTAATTTGTTTGTTGTTTTGCCATTAAAGATCTACGGACGATTTGAGTACTCGTGATTTCAACAAGGATGAAAAGGGTTGATGACGAAGTGATGTTGCAACGTAATATGGATTATCTTCGATAAATTTCAGGTAGTAGGTAAACCACTTTCCTGTACCAGGTAACCTCTCCGCTCCAAGTAGGTACATACCACGAATATTTTGAAAATACCTTCTTCAGTTTGCAACCGCTTCATCTGGCCTTGTAAGAAAGCAAGAAAACAATTAACGAAGATGATGCCCTAACGGTACTTAAATGCTGAAAGATTACGAAAAAACGTGCAGTCCTTCCTTTTTGAATCATATCACCAGTTATGATCAGCAAAACACTTAATTACAAGTATGAATTGCCAATAAAACTACAAACAAGCTATCAGTCTGCCACTAAACTACTGGAACGCAACTTACACACGCAGACATAAAAAGTGAACAAACTCATTTTATGACTTACAGTTAAGTTACTTGCCCTACAATATTGATCATTACTAGTCTATACGAATAACATGGGTGACGTTTACAAATAATAGAAATTATACGATTTTTCCTTTTATTGTTGTACATATATAACAGTGCACGCATATAACCTGATGCCGAAGCAATTCTAATGTAATAACAAAAATCGGAGTCTGACTAACATCTTTACAAATCGTTCAAATAATTATATTAGAGTGGTAAGCAAGTAATAAAAATGAGTGTAAACCTGACTTGAAAGTATCAAGCCGTTTCCTTTGTTACAAAATATTGCAGTAAGTAGTAAAATGTCTGAGTAGGTAGATTATATTATTGACTCAGTAAACATGGAAAACGCAAAAAAGTTATAACAGCAAACAAACAGCAGTTCAGAAAGTGCAAAAATACAATAGGAAACAAGATCCCGTCAAAGTGTTTTTTGTTGCAGGGTCGTTAAGAGTGTTTGATCACCCGGCGTCAGTAAACTTACATTTTGTATGGCTTGACCACGACTTTCAAGGTTATATAATATAATATCTCTTTCTCCACTCATACATATAAGTCATTTTGGCTATCACCCTTATAATTGTTTCAGCACCTCTGATCTTTTTTAATGAACTACCGGAATACTTTACCATTGTCGCGTGCATGTATAACAAACAAAACCTTGTAGTTTTCCTGTAAAATTCCGATTTTGCCATAATTCAGTTTATGACCTAGCAAACCAGAGAGAAAAGCGTTTGAAATTGCTGTTTTACATTTCATAAAGAGTTGGAAAATGTTTTAACCTAAAATTTCACCTGTTTCTTTATTTTGTTACCTCATTTATTTCTGTGAGCTAATGGTTTAGTGGAAACGTTTGTTATAAGGATTTCTAAGGGGATCTCTACCACCTGAAGGTAACCGTGCAATTAAAGGCGTACGTGCCTCTTTTTACCTCTATTCTTTGTAACGCTTCACCTACAAAAACAGTACTGAAATGTTGATGGACGAAGATGGAAGATGGATGATCCATCGTTTGCCCTTATAAAGCCCAGAGACTTAATTAGCAGTGACTCGAGTCCTTTAACAGTTGGTGCATCATCACTGAAAACAAGCGATGAGTAAATATAAACATGTTCACAATTTGAGCAATCAAATCACTTCTTGAGAAAATCAAATGCACTGTCATTAACACCATTTAAACTTATTTATTGTCGTACTCTCCTTCTCAATGCTTGACTGATTATTTTCAATCATAATAGAAAGATTCTTTCATCAATGTCCTAATATACCTCCCGGTCAGCATTGAAAAAAACATTTCGTAGAGGTACAATGCATGCAGCAAAAAGGTAGTTGAATAGACTGACATAATTAATCGGACGGTTCACTCAGCATGCCATCAAAATATTTGCGCTGAGGAATGTCAATACAAACCTGGTCATATAATGGTCGTGTATCATAATATCAACAATAATATTGCACTTTAGAAAATATAATCTTGACAATCCAAAACAGGGTTATGTATGGTTAAAAGCAAACAATTAAGATTAGTTGCGAACTTCACTTCTCTTAAGCCTAAACAACTTGACTTTGTCCCGACGCCAACGTGCATTACATCACATTTACATATTGTAATAAAAATCAGGTTGCAAAAGAGGATCCTAAAGAAGAATAAATTTTTTATCGAATTTTTTTAGTGTGAAAAATTATTACCTACTTAAAAAGACTACCTAAATTTTCTGTCAGATCCATGATACATTTGCACGTCTACCATTTATAGGCTTCTCTATGAGGTGCAACAAACGACCACTCTGGGAATTGCCATTGTCGATTGCACTGGTATTAAAAATGAAGGACGTTTTACTGCAATATCATTGTTGTCTCTGTTGCAACTGCTGTTTTGTAAAGGAAGTGCGTGCTTAGTCTAACAAGAAAGAAAGTAAGCAGCGGCACAGTGTCAGGTACAGCTACACATTATTCCTGCCGCGGTTTTCATGATGATTATAATACATCATTCATTTCGATTACGCGATTATCATCGAGATCATCTGCCTCTTCACCAACCGTCGTCATGCTCGTTACAACCCACATAAAGCTGGCGAATAATGAAGATTTATATTCATAAGTAAAGATGATTTACGACATCGAACTGTTCGGCCCGAATTCATGCCCAACTTCTTTTTGCAGCGATGATTGTTTCCTTTTGTTTATTGAATTCTTTCACCACGCCATTCCGGAATTTCTCTTGGACAAGTGAAATGACTCGGAAGGCCTCTAAATACGCCCTTTTTAACAACGTCTTCGCCTTCATACTTGAACCCTTTTACTAAACAATTTACGTTTTCGAAATTTCTATTGATTTTTTATGGCAGACTTCCATTTACGACGTGGTCGACCCCTGGCGACAAATGAGCAAACGGGAGGAAATAATGAAAAGAGAGGCTACTTACCAGCAAAAGCCTTTGTGACACATAATCCTACTATAACAAGAGTGATTAATGAGAGGAGAGACCCAAAGTCTATCCTCAGTCGACCCTTCATCCTGACTCAGTAGCTCAGTTCCCGTAATTCCAAACTTACACTTTGGTCTTGAATTTTATTCCGAACCAGATGTCCAGATAAGTATCGAAGACAAATGGTATTCTCGACTTGGATGTCTAGAAAAGAAAAAAAGTACAGTAAATTTATGGTGTTTAAAAAATTAGCGATTTTTAAATAACAAACGGTATTAAAATGTAATGATCAAACAGAGAGTAGCATTAAAGCATTTATGATGAATGACCGTAAAAGTGAGTAATGTTTTGTATTAGATAGCAATAAAAAGAAGCGTCTGAGATAAGCGTCTGGTTTAGCGTTTGAAGTGATGAGAAAAAGCATCTAAATGATAAAAGAACAAAGTGAGTATCATCCCTTCGACATTGATCTGTTGAAAAGTAACTGTGCACTTGATGCCTTCAAATTTTCTTGTTTTTACAATTCTCCTAATTCCTAATTCAGCAACTAATTATTAACTCATTCTCTTCTCTTGCTCTTCTACTAGTGATTGCAAAGTGTTGAGAGACAACGCATCAGTTAAAGCTTATTGTTTATATAGACTGCGTAGCTACACCAATAATAATAATGGGGCAGACTTGATTTTTAAAACAACATTAACCGTTTCATCATTTCCTTGGCGTCACGTCGCCATCATCATCAACAACGTCAGCGTCGCTGAAGGAGAAAAGGCTTAACTCTCCCATCCCCCAATCCGTATTAAAATTGCATAACCCAGACGTAAAACAAACATAAGTGTCAATGCCCACACACAAGCGGTTTTCCTCTTGATTGGAGTGCGACCTCGTCTTTCAACGCAGAAGTGGTTCACACACAACTCCAGAGCCATGATTGTTTCAGCAACATTAATTCAACATGGCTAAATTGCTTCATTATAATACGTAATATGAAGGCAGGGCTTTTTAATGTAACCTTTTACTTTGCAAATAAGTGCTCCTAAGCAAACACTAGTATTTAGGTATACATTCGTGATGGCAAATGGCAATGCGTACATATTTTAATTTCCTTTTAAAATTCATCTTATTTTTTAAACATACATAACAAGTCTGCAAAAACTCAAAGAAAGACGAAACCACAAAAACAAAAAAATCCGTTCACTGCTTAATTGACGTACATGAACCAGAAAAGATGGCAAACAAACGGGGAACGCTGAAGCATTTCTAAAGCATTCCATTAAGACTCTAGTCACTTTTCCTACGTTGCTTTCTCAATTCCTGTTCACTGATTATTGAAATGATATCGGATATCGGCAAAGAGAATTGAGAAATGTCACTACATGACTGAGTGTACAGACAACGACTTTTCTGCTAATGAACCATTGAACCAAATGAGAAAAAAGCATTCATCTCAAGCGGATTTATTCTCTTGGTCCTACCTATCTCATCTTGTCCTATATTACCAGAACTGTTTAAAAAAATTACATAATAGGCATTTCATTTCTGGCACAAATCATCATTTCAAAAGGAAACGAGAAAGAAAGCCATAATAATACATCATTTCCTTAACTGACTTTTGGTTAGCTGAGGACAGTGGAAAAATTTGGTTTCTTTGTTTGTATGTGGTCGTAATATCATAAATAAATAATATGATTATATGATTATATTCGCTTGTTTGGTGGTATTATCATTATGATTAGTACGGGACGCATTGAGCCAGTGGTGGTCAGCCATTGAGTCATTGAGCGACGACGACTACTTTGCCGTTCGGTTCTTCTTTTTAATAAATCTTCAACGCTCAAAGTTCAACAAGACGTTACGATTTGTGTATTTCTTCTCAGAACTCAATCAGTATGAAATAATTTTTGCAGTTTTCTGCCCAGCTTCAATTCTTCTCTGGTCGGTCTGGGTGAAGAGCAATGCACGAAGACGAAAAGTGGATATTTATTATTTTATTGTTGCATTTTGTATCTGCTACTGAAATTGATAATAGCGATCAGGATGATGATGAACGAGAGATAGGTCCTTTGTGACTCAAAGTTGCATAATAGAAAGACAAACACGATGTAGGTACGATGATGATTATATGGTCTTGTGTGTTTGTGTCTAGAGAGACAAATATCGGAGATCAAATAAGGGGAAAATGGGACCAAGAAACAATAATAGACAAGTTTCGGAGATTCGTGAAAAACAGAATCTGGTCAATCTTATGCTTAAATCTTGCTTGCCCAATCTGTTTAAATTACATGAATGTCTGATGCGCACATTGTAAATATGAGTCTCTCCTTGCTGATGAGGATTATGACGAGGGTATGGTGCCGCATTGACTGCTTCAACAACTAACCAAGTATTATCATTACTAGTTTCACATTAGCAAAAAAAAAGACTTTTTTGCTCTTTTCATTTTACTGGTCAAGGAAATACTTTACTGATTATTTACCGTTGTCCGAGGAGAGAAAACGTTATTTCTAATAAACCCTTTGTCTAAAAATGTGGTACACATCCTTGTACACCTACCAGAGACATTGATACACGATTTTTACTTTGCACATGATATTGGTCTTTATGTGATGATGAAATATAGAATGCAAAAAGGCAAATAAAAAGGATCGAGAAAGCTGGTTATTTGTATGTCTTCGTGGTACGGCGAGTCCCAACAAAAATAATCACCGAACTATAGAAGTCAGAAGAAGAAAAGTCAACTTTTGTTTTTCGTTCATTATCATCAGAAGCAAACAGCACCGTCGTATGTTTAACAGTGCGTACTACACCACCACAATCTGAATGAATCTTTATTATTATCATCGGCAAAGAGCATACTCATCATCGTCATTATAATCTCAGCCGAATATTCTTTATTCTTTCAGATTATTTCTCCTCATCATCTTTCTCGTTTCGTGCTTCTCCCGATTAGTTTCCTTACGAGTTGACTCGAGAAAGAAGTTATTTTACTCTCGCAAATATTTGGAGTTGTGCGTGCAGTCTGAGTTGATATTTACAAGTATCGTATTCTGAGCTACGTAGGTTCATTCATTTTTAAAGGTTTACATCATTATTTTTTATGCTAACAATTCACGCAACGAAATGCATAACAAGTCGTTATTCTAGATGTGCGTATGCTTTTATTTGGTTCGTGTTCTTTCTGAAAATAATGTTTTTTTTCTAAATGAGTCGCATGGACACGAGTTGAAACGCCGTTTTATAATTAATTATCCCCTCCGCAATGATTGCTGTGCTAAACACACCTTCTTAAATTCACGTTCCTCTAAGAGTCGCTTTTCATTAATGACATAATTATTAATTATTTATAACTTTTCTTTTTTAAATCTCTAGGAAAATGTCATTCTAATACTTTACCGGCTTCGCTTTGTTGCTTCAGTCAAACTTTGTAGGGTTTTTAAATGGAATTTTCCTAGATGAGTAGTCGCTTGCATTGGCAAATATTTTCCTTTTCATGTCTCTGTTATTTTTTTTTCTTCTGAAATACATTGTATCTTGAAGTGTAAGTTTGCAGTAAAGCTTCTAGAATGGCGAAGGTATAAGTGAATTGACAAAGGTCAAAATCAAAGAAGACATTCTTTTTTGATTTAGCCGTATCACTGACGAGGGTAATGACGATCATGCGCATTTTTATTGTGAAAAATGTCAAGAACGCGAAGAGAGTCATGACAATGAGGAGGGCAGGACAACAAGTTGAGTCCTTCTTTCTTGTAAAATCCGATTTTCTTTCTATTCCTAAGAAAGACCACCCTGTACATTTTCATGTAAATCACCAAAGTCACACTTAAATAATTCTGAGCTTGTGGATGATTATTACGTGATATTTGTTATGACAGACCAACATTGCTTCTCAAATGCATCAAGCAAGGCTGGATTAAATAAATATAAAAAGTTGAGATTCAAGTAGATTGCGAAAAACTGAAAGACGTTGTTGCTGGTTTGATTTCTTGTGTATTTTTATTCCTGTTTCGTGTAATCGAAGGAGGTAAGTGAATATGAAGTTGTGAGTTTTATACGCAGGATTTAATATTTTGAGCACCTTTCACTTTTCTGTTGCAATTTGTTTTATTCTGAACCTGCTCGTTTTTTTTACCAAAGGCTCAACACGACTTACGGTGAGTTGTTAAGTTTAAATATTCGATTTCTGTGAAATATTCGAATGCTTATTTACATGTAAAAAGTTTAAATAAATGAAGTTGCGATGGCTCATTTGTGGCTCCTTTACACTTTAGAGAAAAATTATGGCTGGCACTTTTCTGACTTTTAGAGGATTTTAGTCACTTCGTTCAGCATGGGTCACAAGTCACAACAATGGTGACTGTGAGATTGACGGAACAAGAAAAAACATGATATTCCAGGTTTGATTCCTCTCTTGCAGAATTACTTGTGAAGGTTAGATTAACCGGTTTGAAGGTTGACTTTCACGGATTGTTAATGCAAGAAGTTTACATTAGCAAGGAAGGGATTGATTATTTTTGGTTTTATTGCATTAACATGCACACGAAATATAATAACATTTCTAGACAATGCACCCAATGTCAATTCTGTAATTTCTTTGACTTTTTTCATATTTTATTTGTCTGTGTGAGTGCCAGCAGAAAGGAAAACAAACTCTGAAGAAGTGTGTACGTTTTGAACTTGAATCATGTTGACCGATGTTGTAACATTTTTTTGCACGATTATTATTTTTAGTAAGTAAGCACACTTCACATGAAAATGTGCTATCTAGGCATTTCCTTGTTCTTGTGTGCCTCCTCATTTGTTTTTAAGCACATTTCGGTTTTACATATTCATTCATGTATCACGTATTTATCATTTATTGTTCTGAAATGAGTGCTTCACAACTGCATT
The DNA here is from genome assembly GCA_021029165.1 of Cyphoderus albinus. Lineage (NCBI taxonomy): Eukaryota > Metazoa > Arthropoda > Collembola > Entomobryomorpha > Paronellidae > Cyphoderus > Cyphoderus albinus. Next base: position 88,422 of record VYYJ01000077.1, on the reverse strand, counting down.
CACAATTTGATGGTAGGTGGGTGCAATATGTCGTTGAGCAGCTTACGGTATATTTATTTTAGTACTTTTCTCTCTTACTGAGTGCAAGAAATTCGACCTGAAAGTCAAAAAGGAAAGGCAGAGACTTTATGTTATATTTGACCATCAGATAAATAGCTTCATTGAGGAGAAAAATGCGAGAAGTTATTGGTCAAGTTTATTTAAATGATTACTTTAAAAACAATGAGGAGTAAATGGTCAAATTTCTTGATTAAATCAACAGAAACTGTATTCCCTCTAGGATCTTTTCCATCAATGTCTCATCAAGCCAAAGAAAGCACATAAATACGTAAAGTAAACACGTAAAAATAGACACTTTGCAGTCTTCAATTTTCGTACTTCACTTGAGTGCAATTGTAATAATGATAAAACTTTTCTCATTCAAACGAAAAAGCAACCTGAAGGCACAGTGACATAAATAATAAATCAGATGAATAAATACTGAATTTATGTTTATATTAAAGTGTTCATCATGTAAGCGAGGTAATGATGCTTGGTGCATCACTGGGCCAAGTAACTGTATTGAACTTGTAGTGATGGTACGTCAGGACAAAGGGCTTGGTTTTTATGTCATTTCTATTTCATGATCATAATCTTGCAAAACTTTATTTATTCTTCTTCGATTAAATGTGAAATAACCATTTTGTTTGGATTGTTCTCAATGCACAAGAAAAGTCGCTGATGCAGATGCAAATTAACTCAAAAGTATTTTGGAATGAATTATTTTGGTAATGTCATGTCACTCGATTACGTAATTCTGTATCCTTCAGTAGACTTCCTTTTATTCCATACTTTGGAATTTCTGTCTCGTACCTTTCTGTTAAAGAATAACTGCAGTAATTGTTGTCTATATAAATTATTTTTTCTCAAATTCTAGACGATGTCTAATTTTCTTGTCATGTGCTATAAAAATAGAGGTTACTTCTTTCAAGCAGTTTACTTAAAGTTTTGGTTTCTCGATTGTGCTTTTGGATAATTTAAAGATGTGTTTTATGAGATATGACTCACCTACCCAGACATAATTTATATAGGAATTCCGTGTCTCCAACATTGGACGGGAACATCATTGTATCTTCTATTGGTTTATGTTGTGCATGTGAATAAAAAATCAATTACGGTCTGAAGAAACCTTCTGTTTTTCATGGAACTAATTTGAATATATAACGTCAAAGTGTCAATCACAAAATTTAATTTTCTAGAAAGTGGTGCCAAAGAATCTTCTTGCTACACTACTGGATTCATTTTAGGAGAAAAAATGCCACAGACGAGGGGGAGGAATGCACAAATGCAAATTGACACTTTTATCAGAATCGACTGATTTACAATTTCTGTTAATACCTTTTATTATACACAATTCTGCTAGAGCTAGAATCTTATTTAAAAGTTGGATTTATTTACTGCACATTTCTTATACGCATTTCTTATAGGCATGAGACCTAGACCTTGAGAATATTTTTGATGAATATATTGATTTATCACTGCTTTGAGGTTCCGCTTCTAATTAAATTATTAAAAACGCGAAATCAGCCAATGTCATAAAATTAATGAGATAGAAATTTTCCAGCTAGAAGGACGGTTTATCGGTGCTATACTGACTATGGTTAAATAAAAAACATCTAATGATATTTTTTATAAAATAGTTTAATCTAATCTCAAATCAACTATGAGACTCCTAATAACAATTTTCAACGAGCAAATCCTGGAAAATTTGATTTTCGTATTGCGTATTAATTGAAGGAAATCCCTGCAAAAATTGGTACCTAAAAACAATTACCATAATGCTATCGTATCTAATAACAACTTCCTCAAGTGTAAAATTAGCAACGAAAGGTAAAAACAAGTCGAAAAATTGTTAAATCAGATAATCGGTCGCCCACGGCAGAAGACAACATCGCCTTTGTTGTTGAGTCCAGTGGAAAACAAGAAGCTTAAAAATCTTCTGCTTTTCAACCTTGATTCATNTCCAGTGGAAAACAAGAAGCTTAAAAATCTTCTGCTTTTCAACCTTGATTCATTTTTGTTTGCGTGCTGAAAGTTTGTTTTCGCTAATGCTATCCCAAGGTATTTGATGCAATTGACGGTAACCTGGAGGAGTATTGTTTCAAATTCACTCTTAACAACCGTCGGCTTTGATTTGTTGAAGATTTATGGATGGCTGACCCAAATGTGTTTATTTATTTATTAGAATGCAGTGCAATTAACCATAAGCTTTTGGCAAAGTACAAATTTAGTTGCCGACAAAGACTTGTCTGGTCATTTCTGGCGTTTTTATTGGTAGTCATTGAAACACGAAGCTTTCCAAGCTGATGTAAATACCAAAAACCGTGCTTACAATTTCATGACGAGTTTCATGTGACATGTTGATTACACGTGTCATTAAAGACCCGTTTCAATACTTAACTGTGTATTGTGTCAGAAATAGTGTGGCTCAATTTACGTTCTCACCAGTGACACGAAATGTCTGTATTTTATCAAAAAGAAAGTCATTGAACCCGTCCACAAAAAAGCGAATCTCTGTGTTTTTATTTTTTCACCCGGAGCAGTTTTCATATTATGCTGCGTAAATATTTGCTTTGTGTGAGCATTGAGAACGGAAACAAACCTCGTTATATTCTCATCAATTTTATTAAAGAATCGAATTAGATAAAATTGAGAAAGAAAGAGTAAAGTAGCCACCCCCTCGTCCATAAATCCTTATCTCTCGATACAGAATAAAGTACAAGGAAAAGAAAGCCCCTGGGCAAGAAAGTAGTCACGTATACACCTAAAGCTCATGTTGAAAGTGAATTCAAGCCATGTCACTTGAATAGTCTTAAAGTGTTTCACTATGAGAACAGAAACGGTATTGGAGCCAGTCACAACTAAACGGGTAAAACATGAAAGTAAACATGACAATCACATATTTAAAAACTTATTCACAGGAATTGTTTCAAGTAAGTAGAGCGGGTGACCGGCATCTGTGAGGATGTTATGTTACAGTGAATAAGAGAAACCTGAAAAGTTCCTCAAAATGTTGGTCATAATTTGTCTATGCTTTTATTTTCGAGGGAAAAGAAAACATGAACAAGAAATTGATAAGCAAATAAAATCAGTTTAATAATAAATTGCTCATTTTCAAGATATCTTATTAACCCTGTTCTGGCCACTCCAAGTTTTAAAAAAATATCTGTCCGTTAGGATTTTTACTAATTTAAAGGTTCGTTTCTGAACAGAGGAAAAACGTCACAACCATTTTTCTTAATAAAAAATAACAAAGCAACATTGTTAAGTTACACAATTGTACTATATTAGCTTACTAAAAATTCACTGTCATCCATGAAGCCGTATCAGTGAAACCGTGAAAAAATGCGAATCGAGACGAGACATGCATCTTGTTTAGCTACACAAAAGCGAAAAATTCTACCGAATCATCCAGCTGTGTGGTAGAAATGAACAAGGATGATGAAAAAACGTTTCACAGTTAACTTCCCCACATGTCGGCTCGGACGTTACATACAGAATGTCGGATTTAGATAATTTTTTGAAAGAAAAAAATCATTCTCTATTGGATTCTATTCTAAGAAATTTAAGGGTAAATTTATACTTTAGTATGATTGCATTTGATATCGGATGGAAGAGTGAATGACACTCATTAATTAGGCCTGAATGTAACGATTATATTTTCAGGAGGAGGAGGAGTAGATAAAGGAGGAGGCTTCACCCATGAAACTGAAATAAGTTGTACTTGTCCAAATTGGTAATAAAAAATTTATCTGCCTATAGCGATTCTGCTGTGCATCAAACTCCAGAGGATTACTTACACTATCATATTTCTGCCTTTGCCATGTCACTGTATTTCTTTCTATACAAACGTTATGTTAAATGTGTCTTTATTTATTTATAAAATTAAGTTGCATGGATATATCACCATATTATGCATAACAGTATTCATTTCGTAAATATTGTATTCTGCAAATAAACTTTAATCCTTTATTGTTCGGAGGAAGAATAGCAGAGAGGGCTGAAACTCCCCAGGCAGACTCCGTGTTGCAAAATTTTTCAAGAAAAAACTCAACCTGACGTTTATTGGATGAAAGACACAGCATGAGATCTGCTTTCGTGTGAACTCAACCCCGATTTTCTTATCTGAGTTTTTCTATTTATTTTCATCTTTATCCTGCATCGATTCACACATTACTTCAAATGTTCGAGACAGTTTACATGCCTAAATTTTTACAGGGGTACTAATATTGCATTACGACCCAAACGACGATGCCAAGCGCCATTTGAACCGATGAGCGTTATCGTCATCGTGCAATAAAATAAGTAAAAATCCCGCCTTCGTTGTGTTCATCGTACCATCTAAATCTAACACATATTTGAGGAATCGGAGTTGATTTTTATTTCATCCCAAGAGAGGTGGTGCAGGTGGTGACTGAACATGGTGTAAAATTGAGAATGAGAAAGATAACACTATTTTGTCGTCGACAAAGTCATCATGATCATCATGGTGTGTGATGTAATAAGTTAAAGAGATACTTGTTATCAGAACAGCGGACACGCAGACAGTCCGCAGACGGCTTTACTATTACCTCATGTATTATTTTTATTATTCTGATGGTATTACCGTGCACTTGCCGAATAAATCTCGCTAAATTTTTATTAATACAATTTTTACCACCCCTCTCTTCTCCGTGTGTCAACTTTTGTCTGGGAACTCTGGCAATGGCATTACCGATGATTGTTATTTTGAATGCTTTCTGAAGCAATGTTTCGTCCCCTCTTCTTCCTACAATTTAGAGTACAGTTAGGCGAATTGAATTTATTGATCTTGAAATAATAATTCCATATAAGCTGAAATATATTTCGTCTGCTTCACTGAGAGTTATTGTTGTTGCTGTTATTGCCAATGTCTATATATGTGCATAGGTATGCACAAAGCTCTTTACTCATCTTCTTAAAATATTACTGTTGCAATGCAAATTTAAATTCTCTCATAATAAACAATTATTGCAATTCGTTGATCATAATGCAATTCCTGAGACTTTGAAGATTACTGCGTGCAATAAAATCTTCTTCTTCATAACTTGGACCACCAAGTGTCAATAATGCACGGATTTAGGGATGTGTCAATAATTTCTCATGATCGTAAGATGCAGCTGCTGACTAACACCCTCTGCAAGTCTGCAAGTAAACGAAATTAACGAATCATAGCAGAATAAGTTCGTGGTACTTGAAAATGAACAGTCATGGCTGAGTGGTCTCCAATTTTTAAGAGGGAGTTTACTGACACTTTTTGTCTGGGCTGGAGTAGAAAAGAGCCTTTACAAAAATTCCGATGACGCTTAAATTTTAAATCAACGAACAAAACGAATCACTTTCAGGTATGTTCAAACATGGGTCAGTAGAGGCTTGTCTGGCTGGTCTGAGAAACCCGCAAAAATATCTTGTCGTGTCAATGTTACTGATCGTGACCACTGATTTCCTTCTTTTGTGTCAAATATGGCTCCCTCGCCTTCGTCCCATTGTCCAAGAAGATTTGCGGTAGTAATAAAAATGAAATGTATAATCTGAAGAAACTGACGGGCACAATAATGATAATCTCATTTCTTTCTTTCTCTACTTCAAAGCAATATTATTCATGACTTGTGCAACAATAAAAGCACGCACGGCAGAATACGTAAAATGTTCATGACCACGGTCAGGATGATGATCTTCATTCCCTCCTCAGTCAACCGTAATCCCAAGACTCATTTCATTTCAGTTTTATAGTGAAGGAACAAAATATTATGTACATTTATTCAGTCTTATTATTCTTGTAGCATCCTGCTATAATCAAGCATCTTCGTTCCATACCTCTGCATCCCTTCTGCCATTATTCACTCAAGTATCAATAGAAGTGGTGTTTTGCATGCAGTGTCACGCGAACATTAGTTTTTCCCTTTATCAATATTGTACACATCGACACATTTATCGCGATTCTGACTGTTACAGGACTACTGCAGACTGCCGGGTTTTTATTTGTTTACATCAAAATCCCGACAAAAAGATTAAGGAATTGAATTTCAGAATAGTTTTTAAAACGATTTGAATAAGTCAAAAAGAGCCTAGTAAAATGAATTGGTATTCTTGGGGGGCTACCGTGAAATTTATTGTCATGAACATTTATAAAAAAAGTAAGCCACAAAATTTGCACCAAGCTTTGTCTGTTCAAATGTAAACTAACTGTGCCAGGTTATAAAATTGAGTAGGAGGGAACTTATTGAATTTTTTCTCTTAAAAATGTAAACGCAAGGAGAAAGATTCGCATTGTCATATCCCGGATGATCAGGTTTTTTTCGGTTTGTTTGTTGGTCCGCTCCCTTTCTCCCTCCCTCTCTCCTCTTGCATGGCATGGCAAGACGGTAAATGTTACAAGTTTTGTCTCACCGCAGCTCACAATAAGTCTACATTTTAACTCGTTTATGAAAATGCATTCATCTCATCTTTTTAATAGCACATTGCATAACAATCAGTTAGTGAAAAGTAAATACTATTATCGAAACACATTATCATCCGTTTTTAAAAATACATACAACCAAGAAACTGAACTGAAACCAAGACTCGCTTCCATTATCGCGGTACTGAAGAGAATATACACACTACATAAAGGTCATGTTGAACATGCCTCACAAGAGTAGTTGTGTTGCGTGAACCTGGCTTGTTTTTCTTGATTTGATAAACATCATCATCATGGTCATGAAGACGATGATGAGCCTCCGCCACCAACGTGTCCTCGTGGGCCACAGACTCTTCGACTTCGACGTGCTTACTCAGTCACTCAGAACTGAAAATAACTCTCGAACTAAAAACCACTCTGAAATAAATCTTCAGTTGACAAGACGACGACGGGCTAGAAATGATGTAGACGACTCATTGACTGATATTTTTATCTTTGCGACATTTTTTCCTGCCTTTTATTCCTTTTTTGCAGCCTTGTTCTTTTAGTTTAACTGACCGTCATAATAATAATAGGCATATATTATGTCAACTTTGTTTCGCCAATCCTCTCCACTCCACTATTACAATTATCAACGACTGGTCGGACCACAGGTTAATGATAAACCTGATGCGAGAATTCAAGAAGAAAGGCAGTTTTCCGTACAAAGTGCCCCAACAATTTTTCACGTAAGAAATCCTTTCGCATTTAGGTACCTCCATCGCATTTATTTATACCTCAAATTTACCCTTCTCTCTGTTGGCGTTACAGTAAAGTGAAAGCCAACTGTAAATAAAGCGCTCGTTTGTAATTGTAAGGGGAATTTTTAGGCAAGTGATAGAATGTCACTGATACATACTAAAATGTCGCATTTACTCGTTATTACATAACCAGCTTGTAGAGTAGTAACAACTTAGCGACACTAAAAACTGCAAAAAGTGGACACACGTAATAAATCTGTACTAAACAATGCATGTACTTAACATATGGAAATCATGCATGAACAAAAAAGCAAAAGAAGATTGATGAGCGATGTCTCCGGCCAGTTGTAAATCTACCGTTTTCTGTCCCCCTAAATCTCTCCATTTCAAGTAAATCTTTTAACCAAACCAAGTGATGCCATCAAAAACGTTTAAATTAGCGACGCCAACCGACACAAAAGAGTATCTCCTTCCTATCGGACTTTTCCCTATGCAAATTTCTCTCATCTTAAGTCTAACACTTGTTTTAAAGTCACTAAAAATACTGTCGCGTCTTAAGTCCACTCGTGTGAGGTGGTATTTTCGGACTCCCTCCCTCCCAACTTGACTTCGAATACAAGTGTAAAAGATAAAATAAAAGCACTTTTATCGCCGCATATGTAAATACTTAAATAGGTAACTGTAACGAGCGGGAAACATAGAGTCATTAAAGGAGCAAAGTTTAATGGCCCTTCGGTATAATACGATATTATGCAAATTCAACATGACAATCTACAGCATAAAATATGTGCACTATTTATTGCGTGCGGATTCAACCTGAGGTGGCCTACAAATTTTCTTTTGTAGCATGTTCCACCTCCTATTATGAATTTAGTCATAAGCACAGGTAAATTCACTATTTCAGATCAATCACTTTTCTCTAAGTCAAGGTTAGCATTTTCCATCAAGTTGTGCATGCGAAAAGCTAGAAAAAAGTAATATTATTCACGGTTCAGTCTAAAAAGTTTGTGCGGCTGTTAATTTGATTGAAAATACTTGGTTAAAAATGTACAACATGCAACAGGCAATTGGTAAAACTTCAATAAAATTGTCCTATTTGGACAGATGTATTTTTACTCCTAGCATTCGTTCGAGATTTGGTTTATCGAAAACAACAACGAACAAGCAGATCAGTTATGTTGCTTGTTAAATATAACTTACTGACATTAGGTGAATTGCTGCACATCAAAGTGCCAGTACTGGCATTGTCGAGTCTTTTGTTCCTCAACTCTTAAAGTGCAATTAAATTGCAAGAGAATAACACGCTGCAAATTCAGGCATGCTTCAAATCCGAGGCAATAAAAACAAATCATATTTTACAATGAAATGATTTCAATCAAACCAACCAATGAATATTTATTATTGCAGGGTCGCCGTACGTACATAAACTAACCGGTATATTATACTTTTATGTGCTCACTGTCCACTATTATTTAGGCAGAAAGGCAATTATGCGATGGAAGAACGAAAACTGAGCAAAGAGGCTGATGTAAGACAGACTGGGTAAAGGACTCGCTAGGCAAACTAGATGATAATGATAAAAAGTACATTCGCACTTGACACATTATGCAGATTTGCAGATGTCTAAATAATTATATCCCTTCGACATTGTCTTTTAAGAGGCTGTTGAGTGCCGGTAAATTATTGGTCTTTGAGCAGTGAATGCCCATCTCCAGACTCTCGGTACTTTACTCTCTCTCATTGTAGACGTCCATTTTCCTCGAAATGATAAATGTCGCCTGAGGAGATCCAGTGTTTAATTTTAATTATCTGCGCTCTAATAATTTGGCAAATATCTATTTGGCTTTTGACTTTTGCATTTTTCTCGATCAATTGACCAACGATTATAAAAGTGACAGCGATTTACTCCGAGTGACTCGGCAACCTTCATCTCTACACACGTCACTGTAATTTCGACGTAATCAAAGATAAAAGCGTCCCTGTGGTGACCATGCAGTAGGTACTATGACATAGCGGCACTCAATTTAGTGTAGTTAATTTCAGTGCAGCTCATTTACTCTAAGTAAATAAATCTTAATATTTCGTTAACTCCAAACGTCCCTGTATACCGTGTCCTATTGCATTTTTTCCCTTTTCTGTAAAGCTCCGTTCTTTACTTTGAAAAAAGTGATTCACGGAGTGCATTCCCCCTGAGTCGGTATGATCGCTTTTCAAAATATTATTGAAACTTTTGACTTACTACTAGCAAAATGATTCGATGTACGTCATCGTCAAATAATTCAGCAAATGTTTGACAGCAGTTTCAAAAATGTCATCTGCTCATCATGAAAATAATTTTACAGTTGATTCTTCTGTTCCTTCTCATCCGCTCCATTCCATTCTCACTCTCGTTATTGTGACAAGTTCAAAGACAAGCAAACCAAAGTGATTGAAGCAGCCAAACAACTCAGTTGGCTTTTTTCTCGTTTCTTTGACGAATTGTTTTTCGTTGTACATTAATGCTCAAATTATACACGTTTATACTCAATACTCCAAGAAGCGATCGGTTCTGAGTCTGAGAGGTACAAGCACCTACTTAACTCTGTGCTTTTATCAGTGAATGCGATCCATGAAGCACAGTGCCTCTGCCATTTCTTTTTTGATTCAGTCAACTAGTTCAACCTGTCGCACTCATTTATTTGACGTGGTTCTCGTCATTCCCTTTCAGTTAGCTTTGTCGTGTCGTCTTGGGATAATAACTGTATGTTCTGCATATTTGGTAGCGCAGTGCCTACTAAAAAGAATGTCAAGCTTGCTAATGACAAAATTGTATAAAAGCATTAAAATTATACATGAATTGGTAATCGAATTAACTGCTAAAAATGAACAAAGCACATTCATAGTCCATCGCTTTACTTAAAGGTCAAGTGCCCCACCTTTTCCTCCGTATCAATTTTTCATCTTCTTTTTTCATACAATTCTCTTTACACTTTTTATTGATTTTTATCACAACTGATTCTTGAATTGCATTAATCTAATAAAACGTTATTGGTAACGTAACACAAATAATCAAAGCATAAATTTGTAAGTGAACAATGTTTAGTACGAGTTGATTATTATCATTAAGAATGTTATCAAATCAATCATAAACAAAATTCCATGTCACGTTGCAGTTAACCATAATGGTCATCAACCCTATTAAAATCCCTCTGACATTGTGTTGAGATAAGGCTAGAGGAGTCAGTAACAATTAATCCAACAATTTTAAATTAAAAGTAGGTATGTTACAATCACAATAAATTTTTACGAGACTCACTTAATTTTAGCACAAAAAACTCAATTTAACCAGTACCCATTTTCTAATAGAAATTAAGGTACTTATACATACATAGAGGCCTGACTCAGTTTCACCCTTTGCCAGATGCCAATTTATTGTCGGCTATCCAGTTTCAAAGTGATTCAAGAACGTTACGTCAACGATACTTGCTTAAATTGTTATGTGATTGTCTGACTCATAGCTGAGATGCTCAGCTTGAGTTTAAAAACTCCGACTGAGAGACCGAGGCCCAGAGAAGAAATAAGACGTCATATTGGTTCTTAGTAATCTGAAGATTTATATTTAAAAGCATCCCCTATTGCCTAGTGCCCTCTCTTTTCTAGGGTGGATGCGTCATTATGCGTGATGAGCACCAAAATACACATTCGATTAAGATGTGATTTCATTCTTGGACAGAAGCTGCGTCCGAGACGTCCGAGACGCAGCTAGAATCTCTTTCACTTCACCCATCTCGCCTTAACTGTGTTAGTGTTAGTACCTTCCAAAATAATGCAAATCAAATCAATAAATGATCAATTTTAATCAACTTGATTTAATCGTCAACATCCAACAAGTTCACTGAGAAAAATGTATAAATTCAACTGTCATTAATTTTTATTGCGCAACACGTCCTATTTGAAAGGGTCTTTTGGGAACCATTGATGATACAAAGTTACCAACAAAATAGAGACTGAGCGACATTGAATCGACGGTACCTTTCATCGCGATGACACCACATTAAATATCTACGTTCCACTTGTGTGCAAAAAAATAAGCAAAAAATAACACACCTAACAGACATGGAGTACAAGAAGTTTTCTCCCCTCCCTTTTACTATTCTTGATGCTCCTGTTCTGTGGTTTTTTCGTGTTGTATTGGTGTTGATGATGACGACCTTTACTTTTTTCAACTTACGCACCATTACTTGAATGCGACACCAATAAAGTTTGTACCGTACCGTGTTGGTAATGTCTATTTGTTAAGAATACGTGTCATGTAAAATACTTAGGTAAATCAGTGTCTGGTCATGCAGATATGGTATCCAGCTAATTCCAATAAATTTAACCAGTCGTGTGTCGTCGTGTCAATAATATCTTCGAAAGATCAATGTCTGCAATTATCAGCGAACAAAACAGTACTCCTGTAGTAGCCCACCCTGCTGCGTAATTAGCCGCTTCTTCTTCTGCGATACCTCCCTGCTTCTACTTGAATTTGCATACATTTATGCAGACCATTTTTCGCTTACGCTGACCTTTCATGTGAGTCCAGTATTAAATTTCAAATTTGTTTGGTAGTAATCATGAATGGAAGGATGAGGAGCCCGCCAACAAACAACAAAGAAAAAAGATGATCCTCGTTTGTCCATAATTACTTAATTCAATTTAGTTCCGCTTAAACTTAAACGCAAGAACAATGAAATTCAACAAATAGGAAATATTTTTAATTTAATATTACACGAAACGTTTTAATGTTTGGTGACAAACAACTCCATTAAGTAGAACCCGCCCAAATTCAATAAACAACATTAACATTGAGGGAAAATTGCTTTGAAGAGGTACAAAGGAAGGTTAATTGTATTTAGAAGTACTTGAAAGTTGAAAACCGTGACCTTAAGTATTCAATCAAGGCGTTCTGTAATGGTAATGAATACTTCGAATTCACGTAATGAAAATGTCATTCACCTGGCAGAGCAGCGCATTTTCCAAGTTTTGCTAATAATAGGTAGGTAGTTAATATTTTGAGAGACTCATGCCTGCGGTAACCCCAGATCCAATCGCTTCTTAAGAATTCAATAAACTCGAGAATTTGTTTCCCCTTGTCTTTCTATGAATTTATAACCATTATTTTCCAGAAAAATGTACACATCATAATATAAATATGTAATAACATGTTTTTATCAATACGATTGATCGGTGCAGTCCGAAATTAATGTACTTTTTCAATATTCATCCATTTGTTTAATACATAGCCTTAAAGTGGAAAAATCCACAAAAACCACAAATCATCCCTAAAAAGGTTCTACACAATTCCTTTGCAATATTACATCATCATAAAAGTCGCATTCCTGCTTATAAAACATCAGATTATCATGTCTTGTTCTCTCTCACTCAAAATCATATTGGCGGTTATGAGGAGGAAATCGTTTCGCGGAAATACCTTTGCAAATGTTTGTTTGTCGAGATGTCAACCTGAACAAATGGTCAATAAACGTGGTCACAAAAAAGTTTATTCCGATTGCGATCATTATTATTATAGTTATGATTCTAAGAGAAGGAGTGGAATGTCAGTAATTGCTGTCGCGTTTTTGCAAATAACATGTTCTAAGAGTATGACGTGGCATCATTACGCTTATCAAAATTCTTGTAGTACAAATAAATAAAAATGTATTTACGATGACAAAGCTCCTGCCTATCGTTTCGCACCGACACAAGCGACATTATTTGCATATTATCGGAGACTCGATCAGGAATAGGAGACAACGAAACTGAAAGGGATGAGCTACAAGCGGAAATGGGGTTTATTAGAGCATCACTTTCAGTGTACCTGGTGCTGCTTTCTTTACCTTGAAATATAATTCAGCTTCAGTTCTCGCGATACTGGGATCTTGATGGCATGCAAGAAAAATTGTTCCCTCCTCCCTCACTCATCACAGTCGCTTGAGTAATATGTAGCAATAATAACAATAATAATAACGATATCACAAATCGTAATGACTGCAGAAATGGACAGAAGGTATCATCATCACATAACCTGGAGGGGAACGTATTAAATAATAATAATAACACAAAGAAAGGAAGTAGTTAAAGTTTGTAGCACACCGCGGGAGACAATTTTATAAGAGCAATTTGGACTACAGTGCAACGGGAGCGCCAAGTGTTTTTCCTTTCTTTAAGTTCACCACATTCAAACTCATCCCTATCACCATCACCTAAGCATTTCTCTGTACCCTTCTTCTGCCACTGAAGTTTTTAAAAACATTAATCTCCCTAATGATATTTTCAGCTTTGTTTTGTAATTTTTTTTCTTGAATGTATACATGAATTATGAGGTCTTATTTCGAAGAAAATGCACACGTTGCGCAGTTGCTGTTTTTCGCAACATACTTTTCGTACTCTTATCCATGCGTGATTCAATTGCAGCTATCATACTAATATGATTATGAATGACGGTGCATGGAATGGAATATCTAAAAACCAGTTTGGAAAGGCCTTCAAAAGGTTTTCAGTGAAAGACTCGTAGTGGCAGCAACTCTTCATTGTTGTTGGCTACCTCCAATTTGTACTCACTCTGTGTACCACACTGCGTTTGTTGTTCAAGACAGAAAACTAAATTGGTATATTAATTATTGAAAGACTGTTGAACTGCCTTCAAGTGAACCGAATGCATAATGGACCTTCTCATGTGCGTCCATGATGCGGTGCATCCACTGCAAAAACGCATTATGTGAAAAATGAAAAGTGAACCTTTCTGGGAAAGCCATTATTAAAATACCGTACAGAAATGAAAAGGATTAATTTATATAAAAAATAAAAGAACAGTTTTGGTATACTTCTTATTATTACTGGAAGATTATTCCGATTCTTTCCGTGTATTTTATTATTTTATATTTCTTTTCCGCAACAATAACTTTGACGGTTATTTAGGAGCGAGAGCAGACTTCAAACATAGTCTCAAGGTAAACTGTCTGAAACTGAAAATATGAGCATGCTCTGCGAGAAGATAACCGTACAAATGCAACAAAGAAAGTTTTTTATCACCTTGAGATAAATCCACTCCAACATGCATTTATTTCCGCTATTTCCGGTGGAATGTAAAGTATACATTCAAAGGTAATAATAACAATAAAATTGCAATATTTATCTGTGAATAATCCTATCAATCTGCTTTTATAGAGAAAGACGAGGAGCAGCATCCTCCATCCACCCCCTTCAAAAATATACAAGCACCAACAAAGTGGAACAAAGTGCAGCGGCTTGAAAGCAAAGTTTAAGGTTGCCTCAAAACTTTGCAAAAATTTAATCGACAAGCGGAGGTTGCTCTTGTCTTATCATATTCGTCGTGGTGAATGATCACCAATCTCATTTTTCATATTTTCAATGTGTCATGTCTTTCGGTGGTGGTGGTGTTGGTCGTGGTACTCGATGACGTTGCGATTTCTTCGTCTTCTCTGCTCGTGTGGTTCCTTTCTTTGCTTTTCAGTTTTACGGCAAGTAATAAAAATAACAATACTATTACAGGCATCCATAAAATAGATAGAGGAGGCATTTCGGTATATACGCAACTACTGAATAAATGCATACATAATTTTGGCTGTTGTTATCGGAAACTTTTTCCGTTTTTCTTTTCCTTTCTTTTTCTTCGAGAAAAACTGACTCAAAAAAACTACGAATCATCACTCGCAATGCCACTACCTACTTTTTGAGGGAAACCTACTACAAGAACAGCTTAATACGATGATGATGACCAGCGTACTACTGGTACAGCTATATGATCACCACTAGTTACTCTTCTCTGTCTTCAAGTTGCAACAAACTTGATGGCATGGCACCAATAGTTCAATGAACTTTTTTTCCTGTTACCCGTCTCTTTACCATCAAAAGATCATATACAGGCCGGCCATTCATCTGAATTAAAAAGATGCGGATGGATGATGATGTTGAAGTTGTTGAGTGCTGCTCTACTGCAGAAGGATGACGACGAAAGAATGGAAGAAAACGAAGATGGGGAATTGTACTGATCGTCGTAATCTTTTACATAACGTTTACGGGAAGAAGGCGGAATTTATATTTAAACCGAAACGGAAAAATACGTTTTCTTCAGTATGAAAACAATGAAAATGAGTAAGTAGAATATTCACGTCTCTTACGCAATGAACTCACCAAAGTCGAATTTATAATAAAATAGCTCAGTCTGCTGAAAAAGTAAAAGTATGTAATAATGATAATATTTGAAAGGTGCTTTCTGATGCAAAAACACACGGTCCGAGTAGTACTTAAAGATAGCCACACGCAGAAACCCTCTAGTTCCTTCCTTCCTAGCCTACACAAAATTCTAGAGGAAAATCAGAGAAAATTATGGTCGAGAGAAGTTAAAAATGCAATTTTTCTTCTCAACAACATCTTTCTTCTAGAACGAAGGTTTACATATTCTGAGCGAATTAACGCAACTTGGTGTAGAAACTCATCGAATCGGAACTGGAAGGATTTATGTGCGTGTGTTGTATGTATATATTTATTGGTAAGTACTATTATTATTTTTTGGTTGTGCAATTTTCCTGGGAAGGAAGCGAGAGGGGAGATGTAAAACATGCGTCTTCTCGTTCTCAATAGCTCATTCCGCTGTTTTTCATATCTGGAGTAAAGTGCAGTGACTGACCACATTCACATACATATCATTAAGTCGCACTGTTACTCTCCTTCCTGACGTTGCCGGTGGTGAGAATCTTTTTCCTTTACAAAAGAAAATCATGCAAATTTTTTTCAAACATACTCGTCGTTCGAAACCGAGTGAGTCCAACATGCACAACTCATTGTTCTGTACTAGTTGCAGGTTTTCTCATTTAATTTAATCACGCAAAGCACATTACGTAAGAAAAGGAAGGAAGAGATGATTCCTTGCCATGAAATCATTTAACTTGCCATTCATTAATAAATAGCTATATTTTATTTGTTGGTGATAATAAAAGTACTTTTTAAACCTTCAAAAATCTGGTATTATGGCTAATGGTGTATTAACGTGGATTCCAAATATGGCAGGTTTTCGCTACAAGCTGCTTGACCAAATGGGCAAAGTCGACAGTTCTTAACTGGTGGGACTACCCAACGCACCACTTTGTCCATTTTTGGATTGCTTTATTACGACTACTGTTATTCATCTCAGGTGATGCTGTTTCATTGTGAGGCAGTGCCGGTAAGATATCAATCAAAGATTCTCCACGCTATCAGCACTCACCGTAAAAATACTGTTTCTTGCATACTATTTTTTACTGCTGCACGACACGACGACCGTAAACAATAAAGAACCGGCGGCACACATAGATACAATCAACCGGACTTTGGTGAAAGAAAGAGGCGATTCGCCGATTCAATTTGAGAAGCTGACTTTGGGAAGCTGCTGATCTCATTCATTACATAATTCTCATTGTTAGATTATAGGAACTACAAGAAGCAACGTTTTTTATCCCATCCTCAGTCATGCACCTTAGGTATATAAAATGCGTTTTATGGCCTCAACACTTTTTTTGTGAAATTTGGCAATGCGAAATACAATGTCTCTCACACTTTGCTTTTACCATTAACTCTGGGCTTGCCATTTGCACTTAGGTTAACACGTCGTCGTTGTAGGCAAACCTGAAAGGGTCCTTATTAAAGAATTTATTACTTCTTTTTTTATGAAGAATTCTCTTTGCCGTTTCTTTCATTCTCAAATTTAAGAGAAAAGAAAAATTAATTTTCTCCACTGAAAAATAAATACGTACAAAATCCAGAAGTGCTGAAGAATGGGGAATAATAGGATTGCTCTTTCTTAATGATTATGGGCGTTTTCCGCAAAAATATAAATAATGCACTGTTGCCAAGTGTCTAGAATTACAAAGGCACGACAAGAGTCAAGTAAAATGATGATAATGGTTCTCTGCTGGTAATGGCAGTGCATAAAAATTGCTTCTAGTGAAGGGAATAAATAGGCATTATTTTTCTTTAATCACAAAAATTACATTGATAGGAATATAATCATGATCATCATCGTCATTAACTACTGTAATAATCATCATGTCTCCATGCTCCTGCTGTGATTTCAACTTACAGTCTTTAAACACTCACTAACTCTAAATACTGTTTGTGGTCATGTGCATAGGGTTTCTTAATATATACTTTTTGCAAAAAAAAAATTATTATGTGATAGTGCCTTCATTATTGCTAGCTACCCTTTTGTATGAAATAAATAAACTGTATATATTTTAAATGTTATCCTTGCCTTTTCCTTAACGTGGTGCGTTTATCAGCACCTAAGCCGTCTGTACAAAAATACATACCCTCACAATATTCTCCACCCATTTAATTTCTCACTCGTATCCCACACTAATAAATAATTCACATTCACCATTCTGTAAGAATATCAAAACCGAAAAACATTTTCTTCAACACCTCACAAATTTTCAGATGATTAGTCATACCGTAAAACACCACAAAGGGTTTATGTGAGCCTTAACAATTTTCCAGTTAAAAATTTAGAATTGAGAAACAAATCTTTGGTACACCCTCGTGTACCAAAAGAGTTCAGTCAGATTAACTTCCTTTGACTTTTAACAACGAGAAAGCTACACAGTAATGATAATCAATAAATTAGCATTAGTATTAGTGTTCGGATAAGTACATACGTAGTGAAGGTGAAATCTGCAAAAAAAAATTCAAGCAATCACCTGTCTGGCAGACCCGGACGTCTCCCAAGTCCAAAGGTTAAGATTAAGTCGTAATCATGGCCTTTTTATTTAAAATGAAACTATTATTGCTGCATTTTAGGAGAGGGTTTTAGATATGATTTGATACTTTTGATGTGCAGACGATAACCCTGAACCTGAATTTAAACATCGAAAAGCATCTTATTTCCTGTCTCCGGTCCTGGTAATGGCGACTCGTACGTAAAATCTTCCCCGTACAAAAGTTTATCTCTCTCCTCTGTTAAAATCTCATCGAAAAGATTGTGTAAAGAAGAGTAAAGAGATAAAATTACATACTCGGTTGCTTCTAACTAACCTTTTACTTTCGTTACAAGGAGTTCGTTGGTGTGAGAGCATAGTTGATAATGATATAGTAACAAAATTGAAGCATTACTTTTGACATGGAGTATGTTCTACTCTGAATGTTCTTGGGTAAACAAAGCTGAAGTAGTTGACACAACACCATCACACCCACAATACCCCGTAATAGTCAGTTTGGTTTCTGCCCTTCTCCTTTTTTCTTCTTCTTTAGTATTTGCGGAGGTAATTTTCCAAAAAAAAACCGAAGGAATTTTCAAACAGTACCAACCAATTATGAATTACATCACCACAAGATGAGCATGGTCATCATTTTAAGGAGGTAACATCACTATAAATAATAAGAATTCCGTCCCTTTCTACAAGCACCTTTCAAGGAATTCTCTGCCTGGCGCAGACAGACATCGTTTGTCTCGGTTTAAAGAAAGAACGATAAAGTTTAATGCTGCTGTAGCAAATAATAAAATGAAATGAAAATTACTTTAATCTAAACTAGTTCGCTTGACAATGGGTTGTAGTGACCGACTCTAGACACAGAAGAGATTGCACCCTGCCACCACCGAAGACTGTCGTCGTAATTTTCCTGTTTTTTTTCTCTTTGAATCATTTTAATGATACTCAACGACTTAGGTTAGCTTTGCACATCTTTTTGTAAAAAAATGTGGACGGCGAGACACAGGAGCCGTAACATGGGGGACAAGAACATGAACAGGAACATGAGTAAGTACAAGAAACAAATTTAATGAAAGCAAAAGTTATTTTTTGGCAAGTAGGCAAAATTGCTGCTGCTGAGAAAAGAGAGAGAGAAGTTCAGGTAACTTTAATGAAATTGGCCTCTTTTCATTATTAGCTACCTGCGTTCTACCACACACATCAACAATTTAACATTGAACTTGACAAAGTAAAAAATACCTAACAAAGCCTGACTTTTTCTCTTTCTATAAATCTGCCAGTACAGAAGTGTATCGCCATACAGATCTCGGTATTTCCTGGTTCGTTTAAAACGATTGTATGAGGCAGCATTACTGAAAACTATTATGCATGAAATTCAAAAACTCCCATTTTACTCCTTTCGCTTCTCACTGGGAAACGCGCCATTATTCTTGCACTCATTTTCTTTTTTTAAGTGAATAATGTACTTACAATGAGTAAATCGCAAACATATTGCGATTTTTTACGCTGATAATCATGAGCGAGATGCACATTCACAAACCCGTAAAGCATTAGTATTATGTAATATATTACATTCAAGTATAATATTATTAAGATTGTTGTACGATAATAACAACTCATTTCAGATTCACTTTCTTCCAACAGAAATCCCGTAATTTCTTGCGTCCTGTTTCTTTTCTCAACAAGTTGCTCAAAAATAGCTCCACTCTTTTACTAAAATAAGTAGCACAAAATAAAATGCCCAACTGACAACTACAGTTTTGTAATGCAAAGAGGTGTGCAGTGTTAATAAATAATAGACTACTTTTACTTTGCCTTTCTATGAGTATAAATTTACGAAAAACTACTATAAATAATTATAGGGAAATTGAGCGCAAATCATGACTGTTGGTGCAACGAAGCAGAAGTGCGAGAGAAAGGTAATCACTATTCAGTTGGAGTGTAGGAAAACTTCTTTATTCTGTATTATTTTAGTCCCTGATCTTATCTAATTTATCACGTGGTCTATCGTACTCATTTTTTGTCCCAAATTGCTATCTTCCTGGGCAGAATATTACAATAAATTTATAGAATGTACTTACATATTATACAATGTCTGTGTAAACTCTGCTACTAATTTGCAAGAGAAATGTCTTAAATTGAGAACAAGTCAGCAGCGAGTTTATTGTTAGTTAATAAAGTTGCAATTTATTGTTGTTTTTTTCATTTTCTCACTCCCCACGTCGACATCGATTATGTGGAGGATGAGGAGATTCGAAAACCTTTTATTTACTCGCTGGTCATGATCTTGAGCGTCGAGCGTTCGCTCTTTGTAAAAGGAGAAGCTAAAGTGTTTCGTGTTTCTTGTAATTGTAGGATATTAATTTAAACATAAAGTACATCCTTCCGGTGAGCAGGTTGGGATAGGAATGGCGATGATGGAGAAGTGTGGTTTGAAAAGGAATGCTGTGGGATGAGCATGAAGCATTAAAAAGCAGTAAGCGAACGTATTGAGTGAGTGAGTGACCTTTACCCCTACCTTCAAAGCAATTCTTAGTCCATTGTGGAGAATGTGTGCAGTAAATTGTAATAAAATTGTTGTCAGCTGACATAAAGTTAACTGAGTTATTTGTGAATGGTATATAGTCCATTAAAAAGCAGTAATCTAAATAAAAAGCACATATTAAACTTGATTGCACTTTTTCCTCTATATTTACGCAAATAACGCTAGAATGTGTAATCTCATGCCTATGTCGTATTTACCGTACTATATAAAAACCTATTATTTTGCATGGGTATTTTTTCACTTTTGAGTGAAGCAATGTTGTCGAGTTTTCCGGTATCAACAGGTTGTTTATTTACTTGCTTGTTTATGTCCACATTTGAAACTATTTTTTCCTTTAGTCATCATTATTAGCATAAAAGAGGCAATGAAACAGAAACGGAAACAGATCAGTTATGTAACTTTTTCTTCTCATTTTCTTTTCGCTCTCCTTCACCAGGAATGTACAGAGAAGAAGAATAAAAAAGCGTGTGAAATAAGGACTGCTTAGACGAAATGAATGGAACGAATGTCAAGAACGTTTCCACTTTCGAGCTCTTTCGCATTGCCTTTGTTCAATATGAAACTTTATGTATGAAGCGTGACGACGATTAAAGACAAGATATATTATATAAAGCGACAGTTTTCTACTATCAAATTTCAGAGCAGCATTGTTCACTGATCATCAATGTGATATTACTTTAGTGCCTCTTCACATTCTGTTTATTATTGTTCATGCTCATGATTCTGAAACCATAGCATATTTGAATACAGTTGGATGCACTGATGAATTCCCGACTCCCGTTTATCTTTTGAGACTTTTTCTGCGACATGACAACCTTAACAATGAGAATTCGTCATGGATTGATTTTTTTCCCTTTTGACTCCATTTTGATTTGTTGCAAATTTTTTATAGCAAAGTACACCTGCAATAAATGAGGAAGAGCAGCAGCATGCAACTGCACATAGGCGACAACAATAAAAAAGTGTTCAAAGTCAGTCTTATTTTCATTGACTGCAGCTATCATGTTATGATAATTTCGCTGTGTGAGTGTTACTCGAAACGTCACGTCATAATAGAAACGTTAAAAGTTATAACAATAAAAGTTTGCCTTAAAATAGAAAGAAAAAAACGAGGCTGGTTTTTTCTTCCTTCTGAAGCAACGCTAAAGTTAAGTAAATAAATGAGACAAATGTGTACATAACATTGTCACGCTCATGTAGGTATTCATGGAGATTTGTCAGGTAGGTGGCTGCATCAATTTCATTTCTGCCTCATGTGCACCTTTGTTTAGGCCAGGCAGAGACGATACAGGTAGGAGGTTTTGATGCATGGTGGTTGGCTATTGTGAAGGCACGCAAGGATTTCAGGCGGAAATGACAAATGTTTTATCTTTAGAAGAAGCAGTCGTATTTTTGTACACTGTCCAACTTTTCAATTTGAAGTATCGTTCCATCTGCCAATTTAAAAGAAGAGTGACGTCTTTCTTTAAGTAACTCATCATTGTTGTCATCATCATGATTACAATAATGTTTGCAGTGGCGTCGGAACCGTGGGGATGACGAACAATTATCCCCCTGAATTGCCGAATTTAAGGTTATGTAATATGACAGGCTAATATTTTCGAGGTACAAATGTCCCCCTCGTCCCCCTTGTTCCTACACCGCTGATGGTTTGTTATCAAGAACAGACACGTTGACTCCACTATATCTCTTTGAAGAGGTTGTAGTTGCATGATGCACCTTTTAAAGAATCATCTCATAATCACCGTACAAATTATTTTATTCTTCTACATAATTCTTGCTAATGACTCTGATACTGTTTCCAGTGTTTAAAGAGGCTTATCAAATGAGACAATCAAACCGAAAATAATCACTTTAATTGAATGACTTGTCTTCAGTACTTTTACACTGCTGAGCATATTTACTCAGAATTAGAAGATTATTAAATTACATATACACAGTTTAAAAATTAATAATAACAATCAGAACTGATAAGCAGATGTAGTTGCATTATCTTAATAATCCCATGCAATCTAAGAACAATATCAAATCTACATCGAATCATAAAAGAAAATTATAACCGGGAGTAATATTTCGCTGAAAAATGTTTTCTATTCCTAATACATAGCACGCACAATATGCTATAAGATGATAATCTCTTAAAACAAACGTTAATGCATTTTTTCCATCTTTAAGTTAAAGAACCAGGAAGCAGAATTTTTATTTTGCACATGGCTATCTCGCCACCACTCTGAATTAGCATCAAGTGGAGTAGGGATATAATCTAATGCTACGTTTATTTAACAGACTGGATGTGTAGTAAATAATAATATAAGCTCAAAAGAAGGCAGGTAGCTTAATTGCATTCGTATTATTACTGCATCAAAGGGATAATGCAAAGTTTTAATAAAATGCTTGGAGGAGAAGAAGCGTAAGAAAAGTGCACATCCGACTAGAAAATTTTGCCTTGGAAGGTTGAAACAGCTCTGAGCCGAAGCATGAGCCCATGAGTGAATCTGGTTTTTGAATGAGTAAACCATATTTTAAAAAATAGATGAAAACACATGGTTATTGATGATGATGTTACTTTTTTGCTACCGCTACGCCTACATTTATGTATATAAAAAATATTGCATGTTTGACTTTGGCTGGTTTTGAAGTCTCCATGTATCATGATGATGAAGACGAGATGACTAACTGCTGCTGCAGTTCGTCCACGTTTCGTTGACTTAAGTCCATTTTTAATGACAGCAAAATCATTGACTGTTTGTTTGGCTTTTATTATGGAAGAGGAA
Source organism: Cyphoderus albinus (assembly GCA_021029165.1). Classification (NCBI taxonomy): domain Eukaryota; kingdom Metazoa; phylum Arthropoda; class Collembola; order Entomobryomorpha; family Paronellidae; genus Cyphoderus; species Cyphoderus albinus. The sequence goes on along the minus strand of VYYJ01000077.1, from coordinate 65,182 downwards.
TAATTGTTTTTTAACAAAAGTTTCTGTTATTGGGTGGTGTAAGTTGTTCTGCCGTACATCACTCATCTTCCTCCGGTCGCAGCTCATCGTTCTATCAACAGATCGGCTCGCTATTTTACACGCTGATTTTATATGTAATAATAATCGACAAGTATCCAGTTGGATTTAATGATTAAGTGCATAATATTACAGGATTACTTTCAAATTGAATATTGCCAAATGGCAGAGGGAAATTAGTACTCCTGCGAGGCTTTCGCTCTCTTTATTTTGCTCAAGTAAAGGCGATAACGATGATGAATTTGTTTTCAATCATTGCGCAAGAGAAAAGGTATGAAAAGACTGGTTCCGTTGCCCTTGGCGCCCTAAAAAGCATCTCACTCTTTTCTCTCAATTATTTATTACGAATTTCCCTTTCTGTTTCAAATGTGAATGCACGTAGTGCAGGTCCGTCCAAGCATGCATAATTACGCAATAATAATAACAAAAAAGTCTGCCGTGGCCGGCATGACGGCGCTCATCTTGCCTCCGTACGTATTCGAATGCCTTTGTTTAAATGTCGACTTGCTTTACATGAAACAGAACAAGGAGAGGAAGAAGAGGGTAAAAGAGGAAAAGAGATTGTAGGAAATCGACCAGATGATTGTTTAAGAGTTCGGGAGCAGCAGGGAGCGAAAAAAAATAATCAGCATGGGTAATTGTTGAGGTGGATGCACTATAAAAAGTAATACTAATCACTTGATATCTTGATATGCATTCATTTTACACACTTTACCAGATGCAATAAATTTCATAACAAAGGACTTTTAATTTTTTTCCAAGGTAATTTCACGAGAAAAGAGAGTTGTTTGATAAAACTGCATCAGAAGAATGCAGTGAAAGAATGAGAGCAAGCTGCTATGGTTCCTATTCTTTTTCACCGTCATATCAGCTTGACTTCGCAGTTCGCACACCACACGTCATTAATATAAAAAATTAGATTTTTAAAATTTTTACCCTTGATCTCTTGAATTGAATTATTTTGGGCATCTCCTGTGGAGTAACTCAACAGAGCAAAAACCGTTTCTGCAGTTGCAGTCTCTAGAACCCTGTGAGATTCTAATTGGTCGACGGAACTCTCAGCTGCCTGCAGAGAGAGTTCCTAAAATTCCCTTGGAAAAGATTAGCAACAGGTATATTTTTGCGCAATGGGGAAAAATCAGCGATTGACGAACGTTGTCGTCTTATCACATAATAAGAGGTTAATAAATCAAGTTCAGATAGATAAATGTGTAATGTTATCAATTAAATAGTTTCAATTTCGGGACAGATGACTATTCTTGGCGAAATGGTCAATATGATGTCTGCTAATTGCGGTGACTCTGTCCTCCTATCTTTTGATGGACACATAACAAAAAACACAAAGATACCACCAGTTTTCCTGCCTGTCTTAAAATGGTTTGAAGAGAAAGGTGAGTTTTTGCAATGTGTCCCTCTCTGATTATCATCGACCCGGTTTTCCATAAATTTTATTTATTTGCCTTAAGACAACTAACAACTCAGTCACAATCATTAAACCTGCCGAGGAGACAGTGAGACATGAACCTGTCTAGCTGACACTTTCGCAAATTTACTGTGGGTGAATCATATAATAGCCCATGTGTAATAACTAAACGTTGTTAGGACATATTTAACAATAGATCAAATATAAAATTCCTGTATTTAATGATTTATATTTAAGTACATGTATATGTCTAAGTAGGGTACATTTCTTGCAAATGTTTCAGGAGTAATTGTGATATAGTGAATGACTAATATAAAGTTTCCGTCATATTATAAATAATATGTGTCTTCTACATAGTGAACTATTTTGTTTTATCTTTGTCATACACCTTTTAGCTAAATCATTCACATTGTGCTACTCCCAGATTTTTATTTCAGCGTCGGCTCTTCTTTGATCGATTCTCCAAAAGTTCAACCCTCTCTATTAAATCATGTTCTGATCTTCAGAGTGTGATTTCTTCATGTGACACCAGAGTCGAGATCATTATTTCAAATAAAAGTGTCGAGTCTAGTATTCCCTTTTGTTATTGATCTCTTAATCTCTCAGAATTGAATTAATAACAGAGCTTGCCTAAGCATGTTTTGCAACAACCACGACCACACTATCTAGAATCATTGTTAGATTCATCGGTATACCATCAATATTTTCATTTATTTTCTCGACTCGATCCTATCAGTTTCCAAGACTAGCGTAAGACAAGTATTTATGCTAAGGTTTTACAAATTTCCATGTTTCTTTCTAATTCTACCAACTTGGTCACAGTGCAATGAACAGGAATTTAAGAATAGACAGAGTATTCACCTACTTTTTATCTTTGAAGCCATCTGAAAGGAACATTTTGTTCTTTGCTAAAACTCACTTCATTATCCTTTTTCCTGTAAAAATTCCCGAATGAATCATTTCGTACTGAAATAGCTAATCATAATATAGGTAAAGAAAAAATAAAATCCTTGCTTCGGTGAAGTTGATGACGATGATGAAGAAAAGTCTGCCATAAAAGGATAAGTATGTAACATGACAAGCAAACATTGCTTCAGGATAAAAAGGTGGCGAGGTGAGACGAAGACGTCGATGTACTTGCGGAAAAATATGTTTAGAATGTATTAAGCAATTAAGCAGGTGCTATTTTTAATGCAATTCTGTCTCGACGTTTTGCATGCCCCGTTGTAAGTTGTCTTGCGCACAGAGATTTTTTTATAAATTTTCTTTATCTCTCTGAAAAATAAAAATATAAAATTTTCTCACTGGAGGTCCATAATGAGTTCTTATCGAGTTGATAAAAAGGAAATTACATTTTGCTACGTAGCACGACGTTGGGAAAAGAATGAGAGTTCGGTGACTGTCCAGCTTAAAATAAGGAACGAGACAACGAGAAGAGGAAGACGTCTTTAATAATAATAAAAATAAGCATAATGGCAAACGATACTGTTCTTATTATTACATATTGTTGTCGTGGACAAACTTCCTTTCTCTGTGTAATGAGTAAACCACAATACGGTTTAATAAAAATGAGACAAGACAACAAGTGCTCATTAACCGGCCCCATTATTAAATTTATTCTGGCATAATGAGACAACGGGCTTTGTTACTCTTCATCACTTACACCTCTTTTATGATCAATTCAGAGCATGAAATTTTCTTCCTGAGAATGTCAATGTCTTCTTCCTAAATCAACGGTAATATTAGCAAATATCTGCACTTTCCGTGCATTACCCGTGTAAAATGTTAAATGAAATCTGTCTGAATAAAGCAGCTAAACGGTTATTATTTAAACGTTGAAACAGTTTAAGAAAAATAATTTTTATCAAAATGATACTTTGTTGGCGAAACTGCTTCCGAGAATTCAAAGCAACTGAAATACACACCTTCAAACCTATTATTAAACTTCTCTTTGTTGAAAAAATGCTACGGCATTGTAGTTATGGCTGGACACTTTCCAAAACCTAAATTGGCGTCGTGGACAACAACAAAAACGAAATCAGGCGCACGTTATAACAGCAAAAGAAGTCATGCCATACGATTCTACTTGGTATTCACGGTCTACAGTCGTGCAACAATGTTATTGTTATTACATGTTTATTATTATAAAGTACTACACTGCATTATGGATTTCAGTTTTTAATACCGCCGATTGACAGTTCAGTGCAAATTTAGAGTTTCAATGCTTGTTATGCAAATTTGCACAATTTTTCTCCTTTGTGATAGTTATCAGTATCAACATGTAAGCAGAATTAAAATAATATTTTTACAAAAATGTAAAATATATTGCTCATTCTGTGACTTCATAAAGTTATAAAGACTCAAATATCTAAATACCAAAAACTCGTTAAATGTCCCTAAAGTACATCATGTAAAAGTAGTAATTTTGTCCATGTTCATCTTTTCCTGATTTTATCAATGAGAAATTCGGACGTTACTAAAAATATTTTCATACTTTTTGAATCACTAATGCAATTTGCTTGCGCTTTTGTATTCACTCACTCAGCTTCTCATGTTTTGAACTAAAAAGTGACGTTCATGAAGGGCCACGGGCCACTCATCTACTTTGTCGTGATTCATAATTTACATTTGTTTCGGATAGCATGGATTTTATTCCTAGAATTTTTTCCTTTTGCAGAGAAATTAACTAATGGACGTGTATATTTTTATTTTTTATGACACAAGTAGATAAAAATATCAGGTAAAGCAAATTCTTTCGTTGCAGCGCAGCATAGTTCCTTGGCCGATAGCAGACCGCCTATTTTAATCTCAGCATATTTTTAGCAGGTGCTGAACAATTTGTAATATAGCTCTTAACTACCACTGTCTAATGATATTTGCGTATGCCTAATAAAAAATGACCAGCGTCACTATAAGTATCGAGTGGCTCGTGCACTGGTGTACCTATGAATAAGCTGAGTAAATGTAAGTGTTACTGTTATCTACTTAATTCTACTGTGGTCAGCTATCGTAATGACAAAGCACAAACTTGCTTATTTTATTCCAAAGAATGAGTGTTTTGTGAAAAACGAGACAAATGCTCGGCTATTTTTATGCCTGTGACGATATAACTGGTTACAGCTACTTTACAATGTAAATTGTAAATAATATCAGTTTTGTAGGCTTGATTTCATTCAAGGGAGTAACAATTGAGAGAGAGAGGGTTAACTTCAAAGATAGAGTGGAATGATTAGTGAATCGACGAGCATTGATCAGACTCCAAGAAATAATGAAAAATAATAATAAGTACCCATGTTACGTGACGTAAATAGAAATAGATGTGCCTGTTTTTATTAATACACTTGTTCGTGGGTGCGTTTTATAGCGCCAGAATAATAATATGCAACAGGTTTACTTTTCATTTCGTCGTTTGTCGCGTCTCCTGAACTCAACTCCTGACTATTGTCTTCTTCCCTTTGCTTTACTTAAATAGTGCATTTTTTACACAAGAATGACTTGCAAGGTAGTCATTGAACGTGAGATAAAATAAGGGAGGTTACCATTAGCAAACAAAGGTAAGCAGAGTATCTGTGCAACTAACACGTAGCATTGGTGATTCTACTTTAAGGGCAAAATCATACTCTGATCATCTTTGATGGTGTCAACACAAATTCAAAATAAGAATCAAAGGTTTGCACAAGCAGCGATCATAATTTTTATTTGTCGTCTAAAATACACGTATCATCATATATGTACAAGTTGGTATATCGTCCCAACACGATGAAGACTCCGTATTGAGCAAACATGTTTTTTTACATTCATTGATCATTTTTCGAGAATTTCCCTTGTTCCTTATTGACAATGAATTTTCTACGGATAAATTGCTTCCAGTGTGAAAATCAGAAAAATTCTCTCAGAAAAAAAAAATTCTTAAACACACACAAAATGCCAACTTTTTTTTTGAAGAAGTGCACACACGATTCAAACAAACCCTGTTGTCGTAGTGGTGTGGAGATTTACATAAAAAGGAAAGATGACTTGGCTATTCTAGTTAGAATTAATAGTGATTTTTTGATAATACAGCGATGCCATTGCATAAGTGTACACATTGTAAAGATCAATCCCTGGTGTGTGAGTAAACATCTGTCATGATTTGAAACTTACTTGCCTTAGGACAGGGAAAAAGTTTTTAAATGCATAATTCATTCTTAATCCCCCACACATGAATAAAATGTGGCTAATATTCACTCAGCAATTAGCATCCATTCTCTCTAGAATTCTTCCCAAGATCATGATGAAAATGGCCAGATCATTTTCAGAGAGAAAAAAAGAAGCCCCCAGTCGGTGTAACTGTAAGTGCCAGACTACAGGGTGAGCAAATGGAGGAAACCAGATATTGACCACAAGAACAATAAAAATATGAAACCCAGAAATTAGCTGTTGTTGAAGAGAAAAAGCCGGTTCCGTCATTTATTTCAGTGCTTTGATTTACAAATGCAACTTCAGGATGAGAATGAAGGAAGGAAATGTTCATGAATTTTGATCGAAAATGAATGTACGTATTATTTTGTTGATTCACATAATATTATCATGCCACACAAACGCAGCATATTAGCGATGTAGATTGATGCGTGTAATAATAATACCATATTCCGCTTTGTTGTCAGGCCAGGAAATCAAAATACGTTCGAAAAAGTGACGTGGATCCAAAAAAGAAAACATGGGTGGAAAGGAGGCGGGTTGGAAGTAGAAGGAAGAGATGAATGAATGAAGGAAGGAAGGAAGGGAAATGCACACCAAAATTGCCTACGTAGCAAAACAGGCGATTAGTGAAAAGGTTGCTTTCAAGGAAGAAATTTCAAGGGAAAGAATTGCAATTATTAATATTGCCGCTGTTATTATTATACTGATTTATGGTAAGCCAATTTGACTGACTGAGTCTATCATTTTGTGCGAAAATGTATTGGTTATTGCTCCAAACAACGATTTGAAACTGATACCTGGATCAGCCGAGATCATATCGCCTGCGATCGACAAGACATCTGTAATCGCTACGAGAGGGTATAAAGAACGGAATCGTTTGACACATTAGAATTTGCTACAGCGATTTTTCCACAAAAAAATCTCAATCATTTTTATTAAAATGCAAAAAGGTGGTTGTGCTCTTTTACGTAATAATAAATTTATGCAATTTTGAACGCCGTATATTATCTTTTTGCTGCTTTTTAGTTGACGATGATGATAATGATGCTGTACCACCACATTAGCATTTGAATCATGTTTGCTATTAAATAAAAGCTGAATTTAATGCGAAAGTGTTGACTGGTTGTGCTTCGATGCGCCTTATTCTCCCAAACACCACATTATCATCAAATCACCAGTCACCACCAACACCACTCAACACTAACATCAACAGGAAATTCACCACTCCTGTATTATTTTAATGTCTGGAAATCTTTCGCTAACTGCAAAATACAGCACTAATCATCATTATGCGTTTAATATGTCAGCCCTTTTCTCAAGTCTCTTTGAATGACATGAAGAAGGAAAAGGAGAAGAGGCATCTTCCTCTGCACTCAAGTCCAAATTCTATACTCAGCCTGTCTCGAAATGAAAAACAGGCAAGTGAAAATTGAATAACTGCCGCAGTGATGAGAGACAGCATGGAGGAAATCAACACAACAAATGCATTGTCATAGCGGCATTTCAAACCGTCGCCTCGCTGAATCTCCTGAATGCCCTCTTTATTAATATTTTTTTATTGTTATGATAATCATTTAAGGAAGAAGATAAGACTGCAAACAAAACCGGTGACTTGATGATCATCATGATAAAATGGCTGTTTCTCCCTTTCATTCTCTGTTTCCCTCTGGATGATTGGCAACTCCATCAGAGGCATAAAAGATAATATTCTGTTTCATTTAATCACACGTTGCGTCCCCTGGCTCAACTGGTATCGTAGCGTTAGGGGATGTTTTTTTTTCTGGTAGTATTCTTTTAGCATGACAAAGTTTCCTTGACCTCCTCATCTTGTTTGTTACTACTCCCATCATACGCAAGTAAATGAGGTAACGTAATAAAATTGTACAGTGTCTATATGTCTGTCTGTTGCCTTGTTGTGAACGAACATGTGTAAACATGGTAGTGTTTTTGATGATGATCATGATGACGGAGTTGAACAGGTATGGAAAACCTGCACGAACCACAGTCTGGACATTCATATGAAAAATGTTGAGGCTGATATTAAAGATTTTTTTTTGTTTCATTCACAAAAAAGAGTGACGGTTAAGATGAGGTATTGGTGTGCACACCACAGCAATATTTTCCCGGCGACAAATTTGGTCGATTCCTGCAGCTTTTCGTGTTTACTTGTGAATTACGTTATGTTATACGATATTGTCACGTCACCAAAAACGCTCGTCATAAAAATGCATCTGTACCACATCCAAGCCCACGAAAGTGTCTCCACTCTTGAATGATGATACTTTTGTACTTATCTTGAAATCTGTGCTCGTCGAGTTTTTTTTACTTTGATGTAACCTTGACAGTTGGATGCAAGTGCATTAAATTTTCTCTTAAACACACATCTTACTATTTAAATAGTCTCAGCACAAGACTCAACAAATGGTGTAGAGGTGAATGGGTAAAATTTATTGTGATTGGGTTTATGCGTGTAAAACATGTATAACACAAGACGTTATAAGCATATTTGGATTGAACAGAAAAGAAAGTGAAAATTATTTGTCATTTCAGGTGATCAGGTTTAATTTAAGAGCATGTATTGTGTGCGCAATCAATTAAATCCAAAACGAATGTGGACAGGGCAAAAAACGGAACGTTTAAAATGAAAAGACGGCAAGTAAAAACAAAAAAGTGAGATTCAGAGTGATTAAAAACAATCACGAAAGAAAAAAAAGCTTAATATCCGCTTGAGTATCATCCTTTTCAACTACGAAAACCTTGAAACCACGCAAATTTTCTGTATCAATCTTACGTAATACTTTGTGTTGAAAACGAGTAAATTAAACGCTTTTTCGTTCGGCTCATTTACATGGTTGTTACAGATGAAACAATGTAGCTACACACAGAGTAATCAAAACTCATCGCACAATGAATGATGATGTACGCATTTGTTGTACAAAGCTGCATTTTTTCGGTTCCCTGATATTACATAATTTATGCATGTGGATCAAATACAAATGTCTACAAGACAGCCGGCACGAGGTAAGAGCATAACAAAAGATGATCAACAGCCAGCCAACCGCATGCATACGGGACAGAGCAGAAAATTCTGCGTGCAAATTTTGTGGTAAAGGAACAATGTACGAAAAGCAATAGAATATAGAGCAATATTTACTTAGATCGGATCAGGCATGGTCTTTTATGTAATACAACCGCATAATGATCAGAATAATGTGCCCATTACCAGTGCACACAGAACAGGTAAGCAAACATTATTATCCCGATCATTATAATATAGTCTCATTTAGAACCCCGTGTTCACATGTTTATTTCTAGTAAAAGCAAATGTACATTTATTATGAGCTTTTGTTATTATCACCATTAGATTATCCTGACTCTGTTTGCCGTTTGATCGCAATCACTGCAGCGGCCACCTCATGATGTATAATAACAAAAAGCACATGTCACTTCCACTTCGCTAATTTTTTTACTCTCGCTTCTCAAGTACATACACAGACAAACATGAGTAGAGAATCAACAAGTGGGCCATTGCATGGTTCTTGTGTTGTTGAATGCTTGTCACACATTTTTATCCAATGTGGATTATCATTTCTGGTCAGGCTGCAGGCTGTTTGCAACCGTTTTTTTGTTAGCTTGACCATGCATTTCAATTCTATAATGCCTACTTGAATGAGGTGATTATTATTATTATTTTGGATGCACTTGGCAAATAAAAGAAGTGCATTGCAGTAGTAATTGTATGCAATTCGTGCGTAGATATTTGGTTCATTCATTTGATTGTTTAAAAATACAAATTCATACACTTCAATTTGATTACGCATTAAAAAGTAAAAGTAGTAAAGAATGGCAATGTTTTTTCTATGTAGTTCAAATGAGAATTTTTATTATTTCATTTTGCTCTGCTTTCGGCTTTACCAGGTATACTGTGAATGTGATTCATCTTTATCCCCTTATAATTAAAGTATCGAGATAAAAAAATACTATGACAAATTGTCTTTAATAGTCAAAGAGGTAGAAAAATAATTATCATTTTTAACTCGAATTTGCACTGTGCAGTTCAAGAGAAGAGATCAAGCAATAATCGTTAGCCTCAAAATATTGGTCGAATTGCATAACAATATGGCGTATAGTTTAAAACGCAAATAATGGACAGTATAATTGCCTGGAAATACACAAGTGCATTAATCTATCTCATTTTATTGTATGTAAGTAACCTGTAATAGAAGGCATTAAATCACAACTGTCATAATAGTCATGATGCACTCCTGTGGAGCTATTGCTTACATACGTAAAATTTAACCTCCAATTCAATATGTATAGGAATAAGAACGATAACGATTGATTTGTAGAGGCCTCGGTGCATTAGTAGAAGAATTCTGTTTATGTGATGACGCGACAGGCTGAAGCCCTTCGATATTTAATGTGAACCATGAATATGGATGGTGGAACACATCGCCACTTATTTTCGATCAATTCTCATAAAAAGTGCCGGATTTGCTCATCTATTCTCAAAGCATGTAATGAAAATGAGTAACGATTTTGTTCTGCCTCTACTTTCCAAGAAGAACAGTTTACGTCTTCAATTTCCAATAATCTCCCTACTTGTTTACTCTCGCACGATGGGGAACCAACGTCACAATTACACTATTTTAATTCTTGTTATCCCAAATGACACTATCATCATCATCATTCGTTGAAAATGATCAAAATCTAACAAACACATACTATGGATTTGTATAATGATTATTGGAGTGAGTAGGACAATCTACTTTTCATTATTTTATCACCTCTTCTATATGATGAAACTAGCCATCATCGTATTCATAGTCATTACTGAAAACCCAACTTTTTATAGCCATGTACAATGAATCTGCTACTCTCTCAAATCTCAATTTCTTTTCGTTCTATTATGATAAGGTAAGGTGAGGTGTCACCACAGTTCGAGTCAATTTCACAGAAATAGAGGAGTGAGCAATTGAAACGTAAAAAATATTGCAACTAGCCAGCTGAGAGGCGAGATTGAATGAATTGCCGTGTGATTACCTGCACACGATAATATGATAATGATTATGATAATGTGCTTCCATAATACACTGCAGTTAGCCAGAATCCACGATGATGATTACTGGTAAAAAAATGGTACTTCTCTTTGCTCTACTGTCATTGTCACCTCACCTCTCAGACAAAGCCGCTTTTCTTGCAACGAAATTGATGCATCGTTAAGCTATTAAATGCTTATTAAGGTGATACACAATGAAGACAGAAGTGCAACAAGTGCGTCAGTTGACTCACACAGGTAATGAAAGAAGACAACTTTTTCTCGTTATGGACTTAATATTCCTGCGCCCATATAAAATACGTTCAATGTTTTGATAAGTGAATTCAAAGGAGGAGACCCAAAGACGTTCAGACGTTTGTTTTCCTATGTTATTATATAATGGCAATAATCTAATCATACTATTATTAAACGCTCCTCTTAGCATTAGCATAATATTCTTCTGAATGTCAGCAGACACTTGCGGCAATTCGTAACATTGATTTTTATTCTTCTTTGCTCAGACAAGTTGTTATTAGAAAAAAAGATACTGCAGCATTTTATGCCTGTCTGTTTTGGGATCGATGCAGTGAAGTACGTTGCAGTTTTCTGCACTTTATATTAAAAATTGGTTTAGAGACCCTGTCACCCAGAAAGTCAGTTGTTGACTCTCTTTGGATAGAAAAATGCACATGTACTTCAGCAATCCTTATAGGCAGTATTTCATTTTTTGCCCTGTTTACGTTAATAGTGTACCATAGTAGTATTTCTGATCGTTTCTTATTTGTTGTCTTTCTGTCTGCCTTTTTCTTTGGAACACAAAATAATGCTCCCATCAATGAAATAAAAATGAATGAATGAGTGCTTATGTGTAGTGGGTAGATACACGTGATATTGGCTGCAGCTTATGAAGTAGACCTGATGTCATGCATTACTTTGAACAGTGGTGAATCAGACGAATTTCATTCACGTTTACTTGATATGTTTATTTTTTCCATTCACCCATCTAATGCATCTCGACTAACCCCTTCGTTGTCCTCTAGGGCGATTAGCATTTATTTAGCACTGTTAAGTTTGAATAAATTAAATAATCTTTCTTATTATATACGACTGCATTTCTATTCAAAGTCAAGTTGCAGCAGATTATGGATAACACAGTTTTTAAAAATTTTAGTGTGTCTCGTTCGACACGAATGCATTATCAATTATCATTGAACTAGTGAAGAAGGAATTTTTTGGAATGCAGTGACACAACGTTATGTATAAACATTTAAAGCACGTACGCTGCCTTGTAGATGCAATGCATCTCTAATGTCATAAATCAAATATTTTGGTAATCGTAATCGCATCCGCTACAAATTAGAAATGATGATTCAATAACCTCAATCAATTTGCAAAAGTTGTATCTAATTGTACTGAAAACAACAGTGGACCTAAACAAGACTTGCTTTTTTAACATTTTAATTAGAGAACTTTAAGGTATTTCGGTAAATAATTGAAACGTGATGCCGTCTAAGAATCGTCCTACTAAACATTTATTATTTAAAAATGGGTAGAGAATAATGACAACTTTAAGTGTTAAAAGTGCTTACTGTCACCAACCTTAATGGCTGTGACTGTGCCTTCTTGTTGTGGCTGGGAAGGAAAGGTGCAAGCTAACACGCTTGTATGGTAATCTAATCGCACAAGACACCTTTCATTCTTTTTCATTAAAAAAATCTTTCGAACACAACACGCGATTGAATAAGTTGTTTGCAAATAAATAAATTCAGCAAATCAAGCCTTGTTGGCACTCTTGTTGTTCTTTGTGATTGTATAAAGGTACAAACTTGATTAGAATGACATCACACGACAACACAATTTGTGTCATAATTGGTTGAAAAATATTGATAATGAGAATATCGGAGTAATAATCATGGTAAAGGGTGTTTTGTATAGTGCATATCTCCCCAGGACACATTGTCACTATGTGCATGTGACAGCACAGGGCATCATGAGACTTACATTTTCATCTCGTAATGTATAATTTCTTTCTACAGCTTAAAAATACGTCAAAATGGATTCTGAGGAAAATACGAAGAAATACACGAGAACAAGTCGAAAAGAAAGGGACTCACTGTATTGTGAAATTGAGATAATATTAATAAGGTGCGAGCGAGGGGTAAAGAAAGAGATTGATAAAGTTATATTTATTTATGTTTATTTTGCTTACCGAGAAACCAAACCGTGGCAAATGTGCGGTTCTTCACAACAAGTGGCAACACAGAGAGACGTAATTGCCAAAAGAACGATAATTGGAGCAGGCTTTTTTGGGATAAAATCCGTTTGTTCTGCGGCTTGCGGAAAAATTCTAATAATATCACAGTAGTCGACGTACTTGACAAAATCTCTTAATTTGCAGAGAAAATTGAAGGTTTAGCAAAAGTCACTGTTCCAGTAAATAATTACTATGAATATCAGTCACGGAAGTTGTCTCTAAAACTTGTAAACAACGAAGAGCACAGTCAACTTGGAAAACAAAAACTGAAATGTCAATGTCAAGTCTTTCCTTCTCTTTCCTTTTCACGCACAGTTGTAACAACAAAATAAATTAAGTCACTCCCAACTCAGAAATGTTTCAAGGACCTTGAGCCTTTCGACAAAACTAGTTTTTCAAACGAGAGAAAATAAACTGAAAATCGGAAACGGAAGTAAATTGTTTTAAAAAAGTAAAATGCACAATTTCAGAATGCTAATCTGTATTTAAAAAAGTTGTCAAGTAGAGCTAATGATGGAAGTGTTGCTTCCCAGTAGAAACTTTTCAACTCCTTTTCCTGCAATTATTCTGATTAGGGTTTTTCTTTCTTCCCTTGTTGGCGGAGAAATATCCTTGACTCGTTGAGAGTTGTCGAGTGAATGAACAGGTTTCAGTTGAGAGTCCCGGTCTTAATATCAAACCCGGATTGTTGTACAGTGTCTATTATACAATACCTGAGAGATGATGAGTGAATGTGCGGCTATCCCTGAATGTGAGCTTTCGTGTGCTCTTTTCTCTGAAGAGGCTTCGTTCCGCACTTTCTTACTCCTGCTTTTATTCTAGTATACCAACTACGAGTCCTGGGAGCGAGCAATGAATCAAACGTGCACACCGAGCTCCATACATTACACCTAGGATCGACTTTTCCCCTTCTCTCCTATTGTAACTCTGCCTCTCTTTACTCTCTATGTGGGGATGCGGGGAAGGATTTCTCAGGGCTGTTCTGCTATACTCGGTTTTTACTTGAGAAATCGTCTGTTTCCTCTCTCTCACTGTCTTTCTTAGTCAATTTTCTCTTTCCTACCTATGAGACTCAGAAACTTCGCAACTCACTCAATGTCAGGGTCAGAATATATTTCAGATGACTTGGCCCGACTCGCGTGATATAATATTGATAACATTGATTCAACAAAGATGTTCACGACAATGACGCGACAACGTTCACTACGGCGATGACAATGATTCTGAGAGAGTAACTAATGTAATTTTACCGACACTGCCTGTCTGTGTGTGGAGCACTTTTGTAACCAAATTATGCTTATTTGCTAATGTAACTCTCTGCCTGCCTAACTACCACTGTTCAATTATTACATTGTATAACGTTTGGTTCTAGGAAAATGGCGACGGCGTCGTTGTAGATGGTCACTTGTTGAGTGATGGACCTGAATTGAGCAGAAATGCAAGGTGGACAATGGTTTTTGGCGTTATGCAGATCCTCGCCGCACACAAATCTGTAATAGTAAGATGACTACATTTTACACTGCAAATTGGACTAAATGCGCACTGCTCACATTATCATGGAGGAACAGCATCTCTGTAAGTAGCTACAGCGTTGGACACGCCAAGGGCCAGCCCAGTGTCTTGAATACATGTGCATCCCTTGAAGAGGAATTCATTTCATCATTTCATTACGCTGATATGGCACAGGCTCCGAGCATTCAATTCAGATGTAACAAAAATAGTCAAGACGGCGAATTAAGTTGGATAATCAAAAGGGAAACTGCAAATGTTCATCTGCTGCTGGTCTTCCCAAACGGTGGTAAGTAGACTGGTTAACCTGCACATATTATGCACACTTTGCTCGTCGTTCAATTTAAGCTACTTACATTTTCTGATAGAGCAACCATGTTATTCCTACTGATTATCACTGAAAACGACGGCGATGTTATGCAGCATGCAGCCAAGTTGATAACCACCCACCCAGCAAACTTTGGAGATATAGCAAAAGCGCGCTTCTATCATCATCAAGAGGGTTGTAGAATTATTTTGAATCTCCATCCCATTTGTTACAATGAAGAAGCAACTCTTTTCCTCTCTTCCATTTTTTTCCTCTTTTCTTCATGCTCTTTTGCGTCTTCCTCCTACACTGAACTATTTGTATTTTATAATATTATTTACTTGCTCTCTACCTTTCTGATTTTGCAAAGAAAAAATAATGTAATAATACTAATAATAATGAATGACGGTGGATGGATGAAATCTAGAAAACGGAACTTCACTCCTGCTCTAGCATAACATTACCAAAAAGCGATAAAAACACTTCCTAAAATATTCCCCTTTTTACGTTGTCTGCTTAATGGTGTAACGTGTAACCTTTTTAAGATGCACAAACCCGACTAAAAGTTTGCATGCCGCAAATTCCTTTTTTAAAGCTTTTATTTTTGTAAAGTCTGCTAGTAATTTGCACAGCTTCGTCTTTTTCATGTTAGGAATCAAGTAAAGTTATTCAAGACTGCTCAGATAATGTGTACTTACAAATTTTTGAAGGTTTTGATCCAGCGATTGTATTTCCTATTTTCACATTGCATTGCATCGTCGAAATGATTAAATGCAATTTTGCAACATAAATCATTGAATGCGTGTGCATCTACAGGTACACAACTTCTGCCACAAAATAGTGGAGTTTGTCAGTTAATGTAGCAAAACATGCCTACATAACTTATGGCTACATTACAAGAGAACTGAAACGCTCTCCAGATGATAAATGGTTGACAAAAATGGTATGCTAATTAAATTGCATACTTGCTGGTTTCAATGAACAGAGCAATGTATGACAGCATGGCAATAGGAGTGCTTGGCCATTTTCATTTACTCTTCTTCATCACAATCTTTCCCTTGACTCTTAACTATGTGAGTAACGTCCAGTGTTTCGAGTGACAATTAACCACCTGGTTTTTATTCCCGACCAGTCTGGTTCAATCTGTTAAAATAAATCTATTAATTTCGAGAAAATTCTGGCAATGTTGACCTGGACATAATGTTAATATTCGCAATATTTAAAAAAAACATAGGGTACCGGGGCGAAGTGCAAAAAATAATGCATGCACATAAATATTTTCATTGTCGGCCATTATTGCCATTATTACCAATGGCCCGTCACATGAACAGATTAACGGCAGTATTAGAAACACTGGTAAGGTTTTAGTAATTAACTGAGCCAGCCTTTTGCGTGCACATGAACAAGCAGTGAAGTTCATTCTCCATTTCATCGATTGACTGACTCACACCAATTTTCTGATATTGTTCGAAACAAGTGTCGAAAATTAGGTTTTACAATGTTACACAGAGTGTTGTATACAATTTCAGTTCCGGATGTTGATGACTCATGACATGTGCCTGTTAGAATTTACTAGGTGACATTGTCATTTCATTCAAAATGTGGACAAGCCCTTTCTGGTCAGATCTGTGCCATTACATGTGTCAATCAAGTTCTGCCATAGCTTGTTTTGAAACAATTTTATTGCAACAAAAATCTGCAAACACGTAGCATTAGAATTACACTATACTTACATTTATAGAAGCAAAAATATTGCTGTAGCTGTTTGTTAAAAGAATGAATGTCAGTTTCCAGCTCGTTTTGTTTTGCAAACACTTTCATTCATTTTGATTGTGTATGCCCTAAGGAACATAACGCATAGTCGTGGTTTACGATAAATCCACAAATCTAGAAATATCGTTCATATTGCGAAAGCAAAAGCAATCTCTTTTGAGCCAATGAACACTCCTGCCTTTCCATTCATTTCCTTCATCTGCTCTAAATCTCCAATTCGCCATAATCTCCAACATTTCTTCAATGGGGTTGTGTGATTTACTTACACTAGATTTAGTGTGTAGGAAGTAAAGGTAACTAAAATGATCATCGTCTTTAGCTAGCACGCTGGCAGACATTAAGTACGTCAATGATGATGACATTATTGTAATTTATTACCGTTGAGATATCAAAGGAACTATTTATTTGTAACAATTGACGGTTACATTGCAAAAACATTGTCGTATGGTTGGGTGCAGGAAATGATTTTTGTCAAAGTATTTTGAGATGCAAACTGATTGATGCTTAGGATAGGTATTATAATCCGTGTTCAGAAGTGTTGATGCGTGTATTTGAGCGCGCATGAACAATTTTAATTTACCTACATACCAAAAATTATTGTTATTGTTATTATGCAGTAGAGCGCTTGTACGCGTGCGTGAACATTTGGGAAGCACACTGAGTATTACATTAGCACAAGTTCATCTAATCATTAATTTACCTCATCGTAGTCATTATCGTGTCATCGTGATTTTCATGAAGATCATTTTCATGAACTTGACCAAATTCATGGATTCATTCTTTCTACGCCAGAATAACATAATCTTCCTTTATTTCATAATACCTGTCTACCTACAAATGCCTAATGCAGAAACTGTTTTCAAATAATCTTCAAAGTTACAGTCTCCATGTTTTTTCACACTTGTTTTTCCAACGATTTTTTTTCTCCCTTTTTGACATTTTTATTTATAATAATGATCATGGTTACGTTGGCGATAAATGTATTAACTTATTGCATTAGGTAAAAGATCCTTCGAACAAATTAAAAATAGCTTGATTATGTACACGAAATAGGATGATGATGGGACATGCGAAGAATGCAAATTTCTCCCACAATCAATGCTCAATATGTCCTTCAGTTTTTCCACATTTTAAATATTCCCTAAAATATCAGAATTAAGTAGGTACTTAATACGAAGATCGTCCTTTTCTTTTAAAAGGAAGATGCATATGTAAGTACATCTCCACACGAGCGCTCTACTATTAATTAGCTTTGGTGGTAAAAAAGGTACAGACATTGTATGGTTGCATCAAAGACTGGAAGTTATCTCCAAAAGAAGGTGAGAAACGAAAGAAGGTGGATGTGGTGGACAAAGATTTCTATATACGCTAATCATCATTGTCATCATTAGAAACTAGAAATTAAGTAGTCTCAATCACTTTTCAAACTAAGGCTGGCAGAACTAACGACCAAATTGTAGGAGTATGTCAATTTAGTTTAAAAATCCGGACGACAGTGGCACTAATAATAATCATAGTGGCCGTGAAAATAATAGCATTTGTGCGCAGGACATCATCATCACTGTAAACGACTCTGATGATTCTACTTTTACTTGAATATAGGAATAAGGCTTACAAGTACAAGCTTTCTGGTGTTTTACTGTAAACTTGATTGTTATTAATATTGGACAGAACCTTTTCAGTAATTATTAAATGTGAAAATATGAATATTACATTAGGAATATTATTGTACGATGACGACACAAACCCAGTCTGATTGTAAATGTAATTGAATAAATCTTACCGTTTTTTTCGTAACCTTCAGCTTTGTAAACACTCAAGCAGTTTGAAAATGATTACATCTTTATCTTGGTCCTCATTATTATTAGGCTCAATTTTTTGGGGCTGAGCGGGTAGGCATATGAGTGCCGTCCTCAATTAAAATTTACATGTATATTTAACTATCATTTTTTTTATTTTTAGGTTCCGAGTTCATCTAATTTCTAAGCACGTTCTTACCTCCATTAGATAGACAATAATGGTTTTACTCTTAAAATTATATTATTGATAGACGAATCTTGAATTGCCGACTAAATTTTTTATAATGACGTACTCAGATTACATCAGGTAAAATACAATTAACTTGGTATAGTTTTTCAATCAGTAAGTTTGGCTCGACCTTTCCACTTCATAGTTTAAGGTTATAAAGAAATATTGTTTTTGACAGGCACAAAAAATATTCATCTGCCACTTTTGGATATTTGTGGACAAATAGGCGAGTGGAGAAACATGGTTTTTAGGGTGTCGAGGTGATTTGATTAGTCAGTGTCTGTCTGAGGTGGTTGCTGGTGATGACAACCATGAGATAATGGACAGTTCATCAGATCGGAGCTTGTTTATTTTTGGACGTACACCTTTTCTGCACACTCTGCAGACACTCTTAGCGTCTTCTGCCTTGTTACAATATGCAATTTCCCGAAAACTAAGTCAGTAATCAAACAATCGGCTTCAATTAAATATGACGTCTGCTAACTAGTTAACCCTTTCATAAATTCATTCACTATAATTATACCTGAGTTTTTCAGAGGAGCATACAAACGTTACTGCATCTTCCTAATAGTGTGTAATCACATGCACCAACCTTAGCGTCTGCTGCAAAATAATTTTGTTAACACCATCATCACCATATCATTACCATACATCATTTTTAGGCAGAAGCCCCAACCTTTTTTGCCAGCATTTCCTCATAAAAGGAATTACATGAAAAATGCAGGGTGCCGTATCAAGAAGACAGAGTGATTTAAGGAAGAAAATTGCGATGTTTCCTTTCAAATAAGCACATTTCCATTTCTCAAGTTGAAAATACAAAATTTTAAAGGTTGTCTGTAAAATGGACAGTTTCGTAAAAAATATTTCCATGCATAATTGCATCTCTGTCCTCCGTCTTCAATGATGCATTTCATTTTAATTCTAATTTCATAATATCATTTATTAACCGCATCGAAGCAAATTGATAAAATAGAAGTCATATGAAAATACTTAATTTTCTTACAAGTTTTAAATATTCTAGGTTCCTTAGCGGTATCATTCAATAAAAAACACAAGCATTTACAAAGAGATTAAAATAGGTTTATAAAACACTTCGTTACATTTTCTAGTGTATACAATACTGTAAGTGTTACTTAGGTCAAGCTAACACTATTATCGTGTGCTAGAATTACGAAATGTTGTGTTAGCACTCAGCAATAAAAACAATTAAGTTTATCAATTTTGATGGGAGGATAATAATTATAATTATCAACAAGGACAAATTATCGTGGTCACTGCACAACGGTAACATCCGAAATCGGTTAAATTTGGTCATCTCTTTTCGTATGGCTACAATTTTTCAAAGTGGCTCAAAGGGAGATTATAGAAAATCAGGTTGACTGCTGACTGCCCAATTTTCTCACATTTTTGATATGCATCAACAGCGCTTGAGATATACGCACAATACCTAAGTGGTGATGGTGTTGGTTTTTTATTTGAGAGGAAGGATGATCATAAAACAAACCGGGTTGCTCTTTTACAGGGTAAATGCCTGCCTCATTAATTATCATGCACCATGTTGACAGCCAGTTTATAGCTGTTTTGTTAAAAGTCTGATAGGTACTAATGTGCACTTGAGGAGTCGAGCAGAGTAAAAGCATAACACATGAACACATAGATAATAATAAGACTGTGACTATTTCGAAGCCACCCGAATAATAAAAGAGAGAAAGAGTAAGCAGGCTAGGAAAGGGGAAATGATGCTGCGCTGATATTCACGATGATGGACAATGAGTGGCATTAATCTGCAGAGATGAGATGGGAAGAACAAAAGGAATTGATTTTTAGCATCCCAATAATCTCGGGTTTATTTATATATTACGCCTCTGAACGGTTCGCAGCTCAGGTGTTGATTCTATTGTTTAAGAATATTTTAGTACCCTGGTCGTACAGAAGTAACTACTTGAAAACGGTTTTGAAATATAAATGTAAGCATAAAATCCGAAAGAGCAGTGACTCAGTCGAGTAAAAGGATTGCTAAAATATCTTTTCAGGTTGAGTCCTTTTCTTGTTTCTGCCTATGCTTGCGACAGTTATTGACTTTCCTGTCGATATGATGAGGAATGAGGATAATCAATACTTGAGCACTCAGGGCTTCCTTCACTAGCTGACGTTTTAGATCAAAATATAATATACTGTAAGTAGGTATGACTATACGGAAAATTCAGTTAGCATAACGATTGTTGGAAATGATCAGTTTTAAATGCTAATCCGCCCAGTTTTTTTATTTGTGGTCCTGTCACAATGTTGTCATTATCGTGCCGTGCTTCTTGTACTTCGTTCTGTACTGTGCATGCTTGCTCATTTCTCACTTACTTTCCTCATTTTACTTTACTTTTTACACAAGAGAAAAGAAAGAAAAGGTATTCGGTGCGCAGGTAGGCATCGTGCTCTTTCATGACTGTTGTGACTTGTTTACTGTAATCAATTAAGGTTCAAACGAAATGGTGTAATAAATACAGATAGCCATCATACTTCGTTAGTTAACAGTTGACCGGCTCCATCCAACTCTGAATGGATGGATGCAGTGAAGTGGTTGAGAGGGGAGCGAGATGCGAGTTGATGTGAGCGACGGAAAAACCGGCAAAGTGATATACCGAAATAACATCCTACTATTTTGTAAAATACTACTGAAATCAAATTGGTTGTGAAACTCCCGTTATGAATTTTCTTTCTGTCTTCGTCGAATGAATACAATAAATAAATATTGGAGTTGTTGCTTGTAAGTTTGCATGTAGCAGTAAAAAAAGCACAATGACAAATACATCATAAGTACAATGGTTATAAATATGCTGCGCCATATAATCCAGAAAGCCATAAATTCTTTTCATGGCTCAACACTAACACAAAAAGGTGGGTAGGCACAACCCATAAATAACAAATTAAAAACTTGGCCCGGTTCAAGTGCCTATCATCATCAAATTGGAATTAAAAGAGGACAACTAAATAGTAAATAATGTGTGTTTTTCGTCCCGAATTTTTGCATGTCGAGAAAAGAGACAACCTAGAAAAGCCCGGTGCTCTCTGAAATAAAGATGGATTACAATTGCACAATCTTCTTTTTATTACTGTCAACTTTTTGCAAATTCCCCTCTGACCTGACCAACATTCAACATTACGACTCTTTGTGCACAGCCTCGTTCTCGGTACATTTCGACATCATCATCATCAACGTCTGCAAACAACGGCCCGTGTTCATTTCTCCGCTTATTCCGCATTGAGCCCAACTAGGTACTTACCGAGAAAATAGGAACAAGTCACTCCTTCACACCATCTGCGAACGAACAATAAATAGGTGTATTTAGAGTCATAAAACCGATCTTTGGAATATCTGAGCTGTTACTGGTGATACTTTTTATTATCTATAATTCATATTACACGTCTCTCAACAATGAAATTAACGCCTTTTCACTGCATAAAAATCAACGGAATCCGCATGACCAGGCAAAACTAAATGTACGTGTTAATAATAACGTTGTAATAAAAAACATTCAAGTCCGTTCTCGGTGCAACGCATCTTGCAGACTTGCACAGATCATCCCTCCTGACCATTAGGAGAATGAATTTCTCATCTTCCTATTTCTTTTTAATAATTGTCATCAAAAGACAAAAGAAATGCAGGTGCTGCTTTCATGGTATTATGCACTTTAGGAAGAGCTTTGCTGTTGCTGCAATTCTTACTTTTCTTCTGGCTTGGTCAATGTTGTGACCACATTCCTTGACGAAGCTAACGATTACTGTAGCTCAGGAAATGAGAGAGGAGTGTACGATGGCCGGACTGGAAATAAAAATAATTTTAGAAGGGGCTGAACGCAGTGGGGAGATATTTAACGCATAACATTTAATGTTTGCACGACTCCCTTTGGCACTGTCATAAAAAATCTACCCGGTATGTAAATCAGACCTTAAGCAAGAAGAATAAGAAGGAATTTTCATTCCAAAATAGCGAAAGACTCGTAAATGAAAAGTGGTCGGAGGAAGCGCCGGTATCAATCCCAGCCCTTACATATTCATAAATTCATAACAATATTATGCGTTTTTAGCCACTGCCAACACCATCACACACACAACAAAGTCATCATCATCATCACGGCGATCATTACAAACGCCAGGTAAGCAAGTATAAACAAGCAGGCATCAACGAGTGAATTGAACTTTCTCATGGCAACTTCCGTCATGTTGAAAAGACAAGTATGCAACGGTATATTTCTCACAATCCCAAAACTGCTGCTGCCTGCATCAACGTTGCTTCTGGTGCTGATGATCATGATGAGTTTCTTCATCTTCTCCTGTATTACCCCATATACTACTTTCTTGCTGATTTATACGTACGTGTTATAAAGTTTGTAGTCTACATTAGTTAGGACTTTAATCTGCTCCACTACTACCAGCAAACTCATTCAAGTTTTCTCTTCAAGCAATGAAACCTCGTTCTGATACTGCCGCTTATCTTGCTACTGGGCTCAATATTTTTATTATTTTTTCATACAAGATGTTGATGATGAAGATGGTCAGTCATGGACCGAAAGAGAGAGAGCGGAATCAGAGGAATGTAGGTATCAGTGAACGTAACAAAGTACGCCACACTCATGGTAATGCCTTTAAACTTATATTATGCAATTTTCCTTCTGCCGCTTTACTTCTGATCCTTTCTGCTCATTTCAATTGTCTTCTTTTTCAAATCCCTTTTGGTACGCCAGTTTTCAAAACTCATCGTTAGCTACCCTCTACTTTTTGTTTAACTTTGCACCACCGTGTGATTCAAATCTTAGCTGGTGTGGTCACTGGTGTGGTGCTCAGGCGCCGTATCGTTTATTGCCTTAGAATCTCGTCAAACTCAAAAATAGCAAAAAAAATTAAACACATTTTTATTCTCATGATAATAATAGTAATAATCAGTTTCTTATTATGCTTCATGTATGCAAGAAGATGGATGAAAATATAATGAAAATGGAAGCGTTATTATTATACCACCATGGATAAATATTTTTGGCATAAACCACGCATATTCTTACACACTATTGCACATGACTCTAACACATCGGTTTTATGAATAGTGCATTAGTTCTCCTTTGTAATTATTAGATTTATTCAGTCACAACGTTTTGAAGAAGATTTCGGGTTTTTTGGAGGAGGATCGCCGAGTGTAAAATGCAAAACTAAGAATAACACGAGTCATGTGTGTATGCCTGAAATTTATAGTGAAAAAGGTTGCATTTGCAAAAAAGTTCACTTCGAGAGAGAAATGATTTTTTTGCGTTCTTAATACTCATTTAAAGAAATGAAGTAGGTTCAACCATGCAGAATCTCCTTCTACTCAACAGGTTCTTTGTTCGTCTTTTCTCTTTTCTTACCACTCAACTCAATCATCTTTACAACATTTGTATTAAACATTCTTCTTTTCTCCCAGTTTTTCTCCCTGTTTGTGTACGTGTTCGGGATAAATATATATTTCTTGTGAGCATTGCAGATTCTAAACGGTCAGGATTTTAGAAAACGAAAAATGTTTAGACAGAACAAGAGTGATATACTAAACTTTTTTGGCAAGTTTAGAATTAAAGTAAACATTCAGTCTAATCTCTGAGTTGGGAGAATTGTAGCACGTCTCCGGCGTACAGATCTAACATTAAGTGAAACGTATTGCAAACATACAACATGTAATATGTCTATACAGGAATAAAATTCATGCGTCTATCTTAATTCTTTGATTGGGACGGAATGCGACATTAACAACAGGATTTTTTATTCTTGACTAGATTTAACGAATATTTTTGGTATTAGCAATACTAATGGGAATGGAATAAAAATAAAAAGCAGGAGGAGCTAGACGTTCATTAAGACTTTTTTCTAACATCGCTTACTTTGTTTGTCAGGTTCTTCATATTTTTTCTGCGTGGCTCTTCATTTTTTAATTGAGCAGTGGGCACCACCAGTCCGCAACTATAAAACTGGGAAACAGTTAAAAATCCAATGACTTGGCCTGTCTGGTCTTTTTATGGTAGCCACTACTGACTGACTAAGAGAGGAAAATGATGATTCTAATAGATGAAGGAACTTGCTACTAGATTCAATCAACCCTTGCAAGTTTTACTTGCAAGGCTTTACAAAATGCGTTAGATTTGAATTGTTATTGCGTGTTCAATCGACCAAGTGAGAGGAGGATCGGATGAAAGAAAGTTTAAGACGTTCTTGAAGAGCCGGTGATGGTAATGATGACATGGTGAACGTGTGCCGTGAATGCTAATGTCGTTCAGGGATTTTGCATTTATCATGATGAGGAGGATCGCCACCGTTGCTTTTTGTCATCAGGTGTTGACAAAATCAGTCCACATAATTATTGTAGAGCCATACATTTTCAGTTATTGCAGTGAAAATGAAGATAGTAATGATGCAGTAATGATATTACTGCTTTACGGATTACAAAAGAAATCCAACCAGAAATTTGTCCACTGTTCAGTCGTCGTCATCTTTTACAGTTGTCACGTCATCGTCACCATACATTAAATAATGATGTTATGAAACTGTAGGGAATTGGTATGCAAACGGGTGACGTTTTGAGACACGTGCAGATTTTTATGATGTAATCACAAGTAAAGATTAATTATTTCGAGCGGATAAAGTGAATTTAATTCGAACAATGTACCTTATTATGTCATTTGTATTAAAAATCTAAAGCAATTAGTGTAAGCAGATCTCATAATCCTTTTAGACTGTAAGGAAGCAGTAAAACATTAACCAGTTAATTAAAACATTGGACTGCGTGTCAGTTTTTGAAATGTTTATAATGAATGTAAATATAGAATTTATGGTTTTTCATAAGCTAATTTTTGCTTCTCAAAAGCCTCTTCATATAGAAGGTTTCTTTAGGTAATTCCCCGCAAATTAATTGATGAATGGTACACCATCAGATTATCAATTTTATTCGTTGAACATAACATGCATTTAGGTATTACATGCAACTTTACAAGACATAGCCCACGAACATAGCGGTAAAAGTAAGGTAATTTTGGAGTAAGGAGACGGTAAAACCAATTTTAATTTGTTGAAATCAAAGATTTGAGTCGGAATTCTGACAAATTGTAAAAGTTGCCTTTTGCATTCATAATGAGAATCAGCAGCATGATTTTTCTTTGTAAAACATGAAATTATATGAAGAAGCAGGCTGTATAGTGACTGGCAAGTGGCTAAATTAGGCATTACTACTATAACCTTTCTAAGCCTAATATCTGCATATTTCAACTACCCGTTGCACAAGATTAGTTTCTCCGCTGCACTCTCATCTCCTGAGTTCCCGTTTTTAGTCGCAAATGAATCTTTATATTTTTTAATTACCACAAACATATGCAAATGCAAACCAATACTGACTATCTATCTATATGTGCATAAATAAATAGGTTTACAAATTTATATGCATAACCGTCCACTTACTCACCATCATCCCATCAGCAACAACTTTTTGCATTTTATCTGATTGTTTGCCAACAACATTACAATCGTAAGATATGCAAAAACGTTTTGCATTGAACCTCTTTTTTCTTTGCGCTTTTTCTTTCCTTTTCTTTCTCTCACTTGATGAACAGGTCAAGGCTGCAGGTTTTTCCAGTGTAAACATTTCAAATATGTACACATCTGATTACTTTATGAGCGAAATGCACAGCTTACACAGTTCAAATGTTGAAGAAAGCGGGTTTGTATTAGTTTTCCTTACTCATAGGTACTAGCTCACTCCATTATTACTATTATTATTATGGTTCACTCGTTGACTTTTCAATGCAATCTTCACACTACACGGAAAACGTTTCCTCCATATTAATTAGCCCTAACAAATCCAACATTTACACTGCTGCTGCTACCTTTCGCAAAAATAGATAAACATTCGCTTATATAACATACATTTTTCTTAATACTTTTTATGGTCAATACAAAACATTTGAAGGCTCTGTGACCAAACATAATGCTCTCAACCAACACTACTCGCTCTTGCAGATGACTGTGTTCAACCCGAAACAATTCTTAAGAAAATAATTTAGAACGTTTATTTGGTTGTGTCCACTGAATTGTAAAGTGAATTTGCAAAGGTTTCTTTCTTACAGATCAAAACAAAAAAAAAGGAAAAAATGTGAAGTGCAAAGCCAGTTATTATTATTTTTTTGCAATGAAAACCTGGTTCACTGGTCATTCACGTATGATCGATGAGATGAGCAAAGTTGATGTTGATGATCTTGATGCAAAATAAACTTAAAGAGAAAGAACAATTGACGCTCTTTTCTACAATAATAATAATCGTCAGATCACATCTCGACATGCACATCCCATGGTACGTTTAATTCAACTACCACTAATGAAAAATCGTTCCTCCTTTGTCATTGTTAGCATTATTGTCATCATGTTGTCGCCACCGCCACAAGGGATAATTTAGGAATGGAATGTAAGTCGTTTTTAGCGAACTACACCAAGGCATCGCCTTTATGCAACTGCTCACAGTGACCAGTGACAATAAACCATTTTGCTGATGATGAAACAAAAGAAAAAAGAAAATGCGCAAGAGCTTTTTTATTGTTCACCGCATTCAAAATTTATTGAACATTTAGCGTTATTTACATAGCACACCCGGTAGGTCCGGCATTAGCCCTATTTACTCAACCGAATAGTGATCAGGTAGGTACGACTCCCATCAGAAAGAGTTGGTCACCTGCTGCAGAAAAAGCAAGCAGGAAGCCAGCGAGATAAAAAATCTTATTTATCGTAGTCCATCCATTCTTCATCTTTGATTTCTTCAGTTTTCCTTCTGCCACTTGAAACCTCGTGCAACTTCATTTCATCTCAACCGCACACACCACTGCCCCACGAATGCACTCACCACTGCTGTGCTGCTGCAACATTCACTGTTATGCAACCTTTCACGACCTTGTCATAAGTTGTGACATGATGGGGCAAAAGCTCTTTACTCAGACAGTCGGCACACACCATCACCGAGAATCAGCACACATTTCTTTTACAATACGCATGATTTTTCGCTCCACGGATTACATAATGGCCAGGTTCAGCAATAAAAAAGTTTTACCTGAGGAGTTTTGCTACTTTTCTCTGCTGACTCACTTGAATACTACAGAAAAGTCCACATCGCCATATCTGCGAAAGTCTCGCCGCAAGCGGGCAGACGGTTGCTTGAGTAAAGTGCAATGATGGGTCAACCATTCAACCACATCATCTGCCGCCCATTTTTTCGGAAACCATCCAAAACACATTATTGCACATATCTCCCTTCGAACACATTCTCATGGATGATTAAGCAAAGGGTGGATAGAGGAAAACTGAGGAGAATAAACGTTCTTGTCTGTTCGTTTTCCCTAAAAAATTGTTAACTCTTTAGTCAACTCGAAAATATTCTGCATTTTGGGGCGACAGCGAGTTTTTTCTTAGACATCGACAAGGTTGCATTTTTATGTTGTTTACTTATAGAAAGAAAATGTAGACTGCCTGCGTCATTCTCTTCCTCATCAGAGCATCACCAAGAAAGTCAATCAAATCCTAGAAGTCGTCCATCATTCCGCAAAAAAATGTGAGTTTTTAAATCCGTGTTGATTTAAAAAGATAGGTACATGACCGACCACAGCAATAACAAGAAGCAATCGACCTTTACAGATTTTTCTGTGTATCCTCATTTTCTTATGTCACTTCTTATTATCTATTACAAGGTCTCGTTTGTTCGGTGTTATAAACAACTAACTCTGGGCAACGTATACTTAAGTTTTAAGTGGAAACTGAGGATATTTTGCTCAGTAAATTATTTCTCAGGTAGGTGAACGTCAAATACGCAGTTTTCCCGTCGTAGTCATTCGCTTATTATTATTATTATTTCATAGAAGACGCAGTAGCGTGTTGACCACGACTACTTCATTCGAAAAGTAATACAGTAGCCTAATAGCATGCGCAAAAAAGCAACAAGCTGACTTGGAACGGACAGAGTGCAGTGCAACAAGATTTTCGCTGTTTGAAGAATTGGATGATGATCATGATCAAGAACGACGACGACGAAATGATGTGGTGATGTGAGTAGAGTCACCATTGCAATCACCAAGAACGGAACGGAGAAAAAGGTTTAAATATTTGTAAAACGGAGCAACTTTTTCAATTGTAAAGCATATAGGTACTTACGAAAAGTTACATATAAAGACATAACAGAGCGTTTTTTACAGCAGTAAAATGCACAAGTCACTGCTGATCATCATCATTATCGTCATGTTTGATATAAAAATCAAAGCAACAGTGTTTGCAGTGATGCATCATCCTCATCATTCCTAACAGAAACACTTTATTTTTTCCTCGTATGTACACACTGGTTAGCCAGAGCCAACGAGATGGAATTTATAAATAAATGAGGTAAAAAACACCCTGATGGATGATCAGCGAAACCGTACACAGATGATATGTCTCTTTTCTTCATTCT
The DNA here is from genome assembly GCA_021029165.1 of Cyphoderus albinus. NCBI lineage: Eukaryota > Metazoa > Arthropoda > Collembola > Entomobryomorpha > Paronellidae > Cyphoderus > Cyphoderus albinus. Next base: position 36,122 of record VYYJ01000077.1, on the reverse strand, counting down.
GACAAATCTATTGTAATGGTTTGGAGTGACAACTCATCTTTTGATCGCGATCGCAAATTCAATGATACAATAATATACGATGTATTGGTTTACCAGTGCAGACAGAGTTACAGAGAAAGAAGCCAGCAACTTGTTGGCTCTTCTCCTTACATTTGCATCCTTGATGCAAAAATGGCTGATATGAGCGAATTCAGTCACCATACCGTGAGCGACACAGGAGGAGTGAAAGAAAAACCCAGAGTTTAATAAAAGCTAAAATTTTATTTTACGAGTAGTAAAAATCACTACTAATCCCATTATGCTATCATTCTCTATTTTTTCTCCTTCGTCTCATCCATCCGATCGTTTCATTCTCGGAGGGATAAGAGAGGAGATCCAAAAAGTAACTGTAATTTTTCCTGCCGCTTGCTGTTGTTGCTTGGCGATTCTGATGATGATGGGGATGGTAATGTGAACACAAGTGAGGGAAGATGAACGAAAAATCTTTTTAATCTTGTTGCTGTTGTTGTGGACGTCATCATTATTATCATCACCACCGTTGCCAGAATAAAAACTACATTCCCAACGTTTTTTTGCAAGGAAAATGACTTTGTGAAGTTTAAAGCATGCGGTTTGTCTGTAGCATTTTACATTTTTATCAAAATTGCCAGCAAAGGGACAGTAAAACTTTCGAAATGATTTTTGATAAGTATTGCAAAAACCTAGTATTGCATTGCATTACGTTGCAAGACTGCTTTTACTTAAGCATTCCTTTGTTGCATTTGCAGTCATAAACAGATTATGTACTTATACTTAAACGATGACAATGCATCGGCAATAAAATGACAGTAATATTTTTGGTGGATGTTACAGAGAATTGCTTCTCATAATACTGGCTACTTTCTTGTACAGAGCAGGTCACAGAGTCAATTTTGATAAAAGGTGAGCCTATCATTATCGTCTTTCGCTTTTCCTTTTTATTATTGCACCTTTGTACTTTGGAAGTTGCACAAATATTTGAAGAAGGGAAAATTTAAATTAACAAAAAAAATAACTCTTACGTGAATTTACATAGTAGAATAAAGAATGATCTCATCTTTATATCATATCACTTTCAATTATCTGGCCCAACTCGATTCACTTCTTCCTTGTCTGTTGTTCTGCGAAAATATTCATTGTCTCTTACAATTGTCATTAGCGGATCGCATAGCGACATCAGTAAGCGGCTCTTCAATAGTTTCTAGAAAAGTAATTATGTTCATTGTTTAGAAGTGAAGCTGGTAGTAATCAAATCAATTATTTATTACTCAAATCGTTTCTAATGTAATGGTAGTGACACTTGCTGATATCACAATTTCCTGTTTTTACAAGCTACGAATCTATAATACTACATATTACTATTAGTCAAATTAGTAAAATGAAATAAAATGAAATGAAATGAAATGGGAAAAAATAAAATAAAATAAAATGAAATGAAAAACATTTAAAATAAAATACAAAATAAAATTAGTAAAATAGTATTACTATTTTATATTGTCAGCAAGTGTAAAATATAACCAAAAAGAAGCTACATTTCTTTGATATGCTGCATAAGTAGTATGATAAATAATCTGCTTTATGATACATTTTGGTCAAATGGACGACTCTACTAATGAGTAAAATTAGTATTAATTAATAAACTACAAAATTACATGTGCAATCAGTAATAGTGAATTGGAAAAAATCCACTGCCTTTCACATTCCTTTAAGTAAGAGAGTTTGAAGCTAAAAACTGACTTGTAGACTTGTCTAGACTAGACCCTGCTTTATTATTAACAGTGTCAACAATTGAATATCGCAATGCTTGACTTGGCCATAATTTTGTCGACTTGTGACAATGTAGCTCCATTATTTAATCATGATTAACTTTATCTGGGCGAGAAAAGTTCTATCAAGAAAACGCTAAGAAATAATCAAGTATCGCGTAATTTGACAGAGGAATAATGACGAGTTGCCAACATGGGTGAGCTTGCACAACCGCACACCAGCCAGACATTTTGATGGTTTGCACCAGTTGTGTCGTGTCGTGTTACTCTTCAACGAGAAATGCAAGAAGGAAAATGAGAGAAAAGAAAAATCGTGAGATCAAAATAATCTGCAGCTTATACATATGCAGCAGTGTAGTAATAGTGCCTAATAATATAATATGATTATTATTACGTAAAAAAAATGAAAAAGTTGAATGAAGGCATGGCAAAATAGTTATAATAATAAAGATTTCAGGCAATATTCTCATGGAGGAACTCAAGCGGCGTGAAATGTTATTGACCCATTGCAATGGTAACAATCAAGGCAGTGTACTGGGCGTGCTGAGTCTGTGCACTAACTAATGCATACCTATAGAAAATCCACTCAGTGGCCACCAACCATCGCCACACCGTGCTTTACACTTTTGGCCTCATTATTTACGTACATTTTAAAGTACTTAATAAGGTGGATGTGCATTTTATAATTTGTTAGGATTTACAATGTTGCAGCAAGGCTCTAAAACCCGAAAGCATAATTCCCTGGATTAATTTTGACGTGGAGTAGAAATATTGTAATATTATTTATTTTTATCAAATTCCTTGTTCGATAATTACTTTCACTCAAACAGTATGTGAGCAACATAAATAAACTGTTGTGGTTTCAGTTTCCCTCAGAGTCATCAACTACACTGTCATCGTTTAGTCATAATTACTCAGTTTGCTTTCAAGCAACATTTTCCGCTTCACCGGCGCTAGTTTTATTAGAATTATTTGTTGAGAAAAATGCCGTTTTTGGTTGCCTGGTATGATAATGAGTATCAGATTGAGATTTATTCTGGCAATTCAGAATTCCAAGTTTTAATAGCGTCTCTAAATAATTAATAATTCTTTTGCTCAATTCGTTCTGTTTACTAGTGGTCACACCCATAATTAATCTTTATCAGTTACAGACAGTAATTTTGCGGCTTTGAAATTTCGGGATGGTGCTTTGACAGTTTCAGTGGTTTATAACCAAATTCTTTTTTTTAACTTGTTGAACAATTCTGAACCCAACTGTTTTTATACTTTAAATGGTATCGTTTGCAAAAATGTCAACAATTTCACGATATTTATATCACCGCACAATGGAAGCATGATGCATTGGCATCACAAACTATAAATAGTAATATAATACTGCTCAGGATATAGCATGTCACAGCAGAGAACCTTCACCTTTAGCTTGTGGGTAGACGCATGAATCTCAGAAGTTTCTTTTCATTTGTTCATACAAATCCTTCGTGTAAGCTTTCAAGGTAAGAAGAGACATTTTTAGATGACTAAATACGTAATATAGGATTTTGCATGCAAAACCTTCAACTTGACTATGGCATCATACCACCGTTTTGAACTTTTTCTTTTGAAAAATTCTGAAAATGACCCTTGTTAAATTTAATACTTTTTGCTTGCTACATAATACAATGGACACGATATTAAATTAAATCTGCTACACAATGGAATGAATCCTTTTAAATTCGGATTTACGACCGCTTTAAATTTATGCATTTGATGATTTTATTCACCACTGTTGGTCAATAACTTTTCACTAGCCAGCTCAGTCACAAAAGAGTTTCATGTCTTTGTGTGTGTGTGTTCTTAGCGGTATTACGGTAATAGCAAAAGTTAAGGGGAAGATAATATTTATTTAGGAGCTGATAATAATGACAATAATAAGCAAGCCACAGCTTCTAAATTACATCATAGGAAAGGCATTTTATTAGACAGGAGACTCGGACTAATTCTAACAATCTGCTATACCTGAACAGAAGCAAGACTTCACTTTCGTTTCCTTTAATTCTATTGCTGACTCACGGAATTAGTTTACGGGATTAGTCTATGCAAATTCCCGTGCTTCACTGGCAAATTCTGCACAGTTGAGGCGGATAGAGCAGCCACACTCAATTATGTAATTAAGTTGGACTCACACGAGCGGAAGCAGTTTAGTTAACCGGCTAGTTTGATGCAATCGGAACGGCACATTCAGGCGTTCTTATTTAATTGAGCTGTCATTTTGATAATCGCAATCCCACTTCATTATGATTAAACCGAACAATGGAAACAACATGAAAGTGCATGTAATATTTCTTTTGTTTAGATAAATAAGGGAATGAGACAGGCGGTTTGCAGAAAAATAGAGAGAATGTGTGAAAGTAAAAGTCGGTGAAAAGAGGAAGAGGAAGAGGGAATGCTTATTTGTTATTTACCGTTATTGTGCTCATTCGCACACTGAGTGACAGCTACAATTCCTTCGTCATCATCACCATCATCTCAAATTGTGATAATGCCGAATGCCAAGTGTAAATTCGTATTGTGTACTTTTTTTAGAAAAAAAGTACCACTCTCTATCTATATTTACTTTTTCTCGAAGAAAATAAAAGGAAGAGATGAAATGAAGAGAGAATGTGCATGCTATATTCACGAAGGAGAGAAACAGCGAAATGATAAGATCTTTGCTGGGAAAATATAAAATATGTTTTGGTTTCTAATTTCATGCTCACAATTTACAAAGAAAACTGTCACTTGTGTGTTTCACTGCTCACAACTGCATCACAATTTGCGTTAGTACCCGCTACGGCATTTATGAAAGATGCGACTGTCGCACTGTTGTATAATATTCGCTGTGCCTGCTTAAATAAAAAACGAGTTGTTTAACTATATTTAGTGTTTACGTTTTTCGAAAAGGAATAACAGTTTAGTTTTGTTGCGCTTTCTGGGAGGAGTGAAAGGTATTGGTTTTCTTGACGTGACAATCAAATTCATCGTTTCAAGTTCCATGTATGTAGATACAGCAATGCTTCGTTGCTTATACAAATGTCGTTTTGTATGTTAAGCTCCGAACTGTGACATGCTTACGTTAGTATTTCATATTTAAAATTTATTGCAAACGCGAGCTCAAAATTTTCCCACCCTTTCCCCTTCTTACTTCCTGTCACAATAAATGTTTTCATAATATCAAATTTCCTGGTGTTTACCTCTTTATGCTATATTGAAACAAATTCAATTTCATGGAGCATTATCTGATAAGCAAAACTGTCAAGATAACCTACAGCGAAATGTGCTACCTACTACGGCTTCCCAGTTCTCACAGCATTTAGAAATTCAGGTAAACAATATCCCGGTGCTATGCTAATTTATCCATAAAGTTTAATGAGGTTGGAATGCAATTCATAAAAATATTATCAGATGTCATAAAGGCTGAGGCACGTTTCTTCCTCTCCAAGAATGACTTTTTTCTCTGTTGACGATTGATAATAAGAAGCGACATTACAGTTTTGTCTTTGTTCTCTACTATCAATCAATAATAAACATGTTCTTGAATATTTTCTTCAATTGTTTATATTCCAAGATAAAAAGCAGAAGTATAAAAATACTCCTTTATTAACTGTTAAAAGTAATAAAGAATAAGATGGTGCACTGTTGGATGAGAATGCACTTTTTCCTTAAAGATGATTAATCTGAAGGCTGTAAAGGATTCCTGGTCGGAAGTGCTCTTAACTAATAACATGCATGTACTGTACCTAATAACCGAAGTGGATGCACATGTTAATTTGTGAATGAGTAAATATTACACATGAAGAAAGTAAAAATTCAATTATTAACCTTCATTTCTTTTGCTATTCATTCATTTGTAATAATTTTTAGGGAATAATAATGAATATGAATTATACTATTTTTATGCCTCTTCATCGCTCGTCGCTTAACAGTTTTTTTCCTTTATGGTTCAATAAACATTCAAACAATCAAAATCATAATTGAAAAGCAATGAATGATGACATCCACCTACGACGATGACGGCGAGCAAGAAATAAAAAAAAACTTTTCAAGGTGCTGTTGCTGGGAGATTTTTCGTCTCCATGTTTTACTGATCTGATCCAAGTATTTTGAGGAACTGTAAAAATAATGAATTCCGACAAAAAGACCAACCCTAATAATACTACAAAACGTATAATTAAATTTTACTTGAATATCGTCAACTGCAAAATGTAAATTATACTTGTCATAGAGGATATTGTACTTATAATGGAGGATAAACAGCACGACTATTTCATTATAACCACATTTTTTGCTGTGGTATTTCTATTAAGTACCGAAAGGGTTTTTCGTGTGTGTGTGTGCACAAAGGCATGTCAGTAGTCGACCACTACTACAACTTCTGGGCTTGAGGTTTTTATGCAAATTTTAAGTCCATTAACATTATCATTATTGCACAAGGAACATGGACTCCTTTCCCAATTACTTTTATTTGACATTAATCACCTGCGAGACTAGACTGAATTATGGAGTTTCTAAGCGACTCTCACATCAGAGATACCGCCACCGCCGGGATGCCGGGCAAGTCAAAATCATTGAATTGCGGAAAGAGAAACACAAAGCTAATGTTTATGATTAGATACTTTTTGAAGCAAAAACCTACAATATTAATTTATTATTTCACTAATAGCAACAATCAGTTTGAATATTCTCTGCCAAATGCCCTATGTACCATCATCACAAAATGACTAATGTTCATTTAATGCACAATAATTTTCATTCCGGGAGCATCCAACTTTGCGCGATTTTTTATTACATCATAAATTAGAAAACGTTAAGGGACGACGGAGTCTAGACTTGACCTGCTTTAAGTTTAAAGACATTGGTTCGACAGGTATTCCTGAGAAGTTTTACTAGGTTCCACGAATATTATTATAGTATTTCCTCCTCTTGGTGTAGGAGGAGGTAAATCGTTAAATGGCGATATAAATGAAAGCGCCAACAGTAATGCATGTGCCACTATAATAACTTAATGACTAATCTACCGTTGCTTTTTATTTGTTGCAAAGTAGAAAAGCTCGGAGCCACGAATAATCCCATCAATAATAATAATACCTACCCACATACATAAAAGGGCTGTTTGACAAGTCCGCGAGACACAGGTAACATGCGGAATGATAACAAGAAAGCCTACGAACGAGCGCATTCAATTAATACTGTTAAAACACCCCATTTGCTGTCAAGTCTGAATGTCCATATCAACAGCGGTGTAACTGCTTCGATCTTTTTGCTTTGCCCTGTCGTGTTTACTTTTACAGAAGCTTGAAAAGGAAAAACTTTTTTATTCTGTCAAAGTTAAATAAACTTACCGAAAGACAAATAAATATGCAATAGCTTGGGCAGATCCCATCATAAATCGGCCTCGTTTAGAGAAAGAGGAATGACAGCCATTACATTGAACTTCATGACTAGATGTCATAATTTATTTGAACTTTTTCCATCTTTCTCTTCTTATGCAAATACTTGTAGCGTGAAAAGACTGTAGTTAGTAAAATGTGTAAAAAATCTGTTGAAAAGGATAGAATGACAATTAAATCAGAAGTTCATAAATCGTATTAATCATCAAGGTTCATAATGAGACAGTGAAGCCATGGGTGGTTGTTGCAGAAACAACTCTGCGAACAAAAGTAAAATCCCACAGAAGCCCATAAAAAATTGAGCTTCTTGTTGGAGAATTTAAACCTTTGGTATTTTTAATTTGGTCTCCGGCGGTGTTTTAGGTATTAGGGGAAAACTACCACATCAATTACTTATCGTTAGCAAAATGGTCGTTACTTTTGGCATATAGAAAGCGAATGTAATAATTAGGGATGCATCAACAATTGCAAGGCACTGCCCTGGCGTCAAGTGATTCTGTCCCTAGTTTAAAAAATCAATTGGCGGAGGTGAATTACGTATTCAGAGCAGGCTGCTGTGACATGAAAACAAAATTAAGTGACCCTGAAATGGCAAGTGGGTGCAATGCAACATCGGATAAATAAGAATAATAATGCTTAATCTCTGCGGTGCATTCATACGTGCATAAGAGAAAAAAAGTGCAGTGATGAATTATTGCTTAAGCATTTGATAACGACGTCTTTTCCAAGCTGAGTGATCAAACAATTAAATAAGTTCACATTGATTTGTCTGTGTGTAGCTGTCAAGAAATTGTACTTCATTCGTTGTCATATTTCCACTGCATCCGTTAATCAGGGGCGTCCATTTTTTTCTCTTCGAAATTCGAAGTCCATGCGAGTGACCGCAGTAGGGTTCAGGGAGCCATCCCTTTTCTGACAGTAGCACACACCTTCAACGAATACAATGAACCAGCTGCGGCTTACTTTCCGTCTTTATGTCTTGTTTACTGCTGCATCAAATTCATACTTACCTGTCAATAAAGAACGGAGGAAGGAGGGATGTGCAAAAAATTTGCATTTAAAATCAGCTAAATGCACACGGCAGAAATGGACAATGGTTATGTAATAAACTGAGTGATGGTGATGAGCTGATTTAGTGAGTGCAATAACACAATATAATCCATAACTAGGAAAAAAAAAGGTGTAACGATTTTTTATTACGATTTACATACGCAGATTATAATTTTAGAATTGAACGACCGTTTCTACATAATAATTTCATCATTGAAAGCATTAATAAAACACAACAATGGCGAAGAACTGCTCATTTCGTCCCTTTAAATGTTACTGTGTAACTGTTTTATCCTCATGAGTGGTCATCAAAGACCAGTATTAATGACTAGCTTGAGATACATGACTACACCGTGGCGACAGTCCCAGACGTAAACTTGGACCCACACAGACGCTACTCAGCGTGAGCTTTTTAAAAATATTCTTCAAGACATCATTAGCATCAGATTAATAACTATAATGGCTTTTGGCAAACAGTTAAAAACTCATAATATCAATTATCAGGTTTTTAAAACTCTCTTCGCTGCTTAAATCATTAATATCTCCAGATTAATGCAAAAAAACACTGAATGAGACGAGTTTTGTGGTGAAATAATCGTACACCATTTCACACACCGTACTCCCAATTCGCTGGCCGCCAGACGCAATTTAATGTACTGCAAACTGCAACGAAAGGGAGAGGAGACGAGACGGCGATGGGCGAAAAACAAAAATATGGATAATATTGAATTACTCAAAAAGGCAACACGGGCAACCGAAATTTTTATACGAAAAAACAGAAAAGTAAGCGGTAGAATACAAGCAAGATTTCCATTCAAGCGAAACCAGTTGACGATAATCTTTATTGGCATCCCCACAAACTATGTTATGTTTGTTATATAATATCTGCGAAAACACAAAAATACACCCTAATAATAAAAGTATTAATTTCTTGCATTACTGCAAGAATAAAATTTGAAAATAGAAAAGGTCCCTTTTAACAAGAATGCATTCACCCCTCAACAAGCAACAGGTTACAACCGTTTTTAATCGGAGATTTTCAGTAAATGGAGTTTTGGTGCTATCGAAAAACTTTTCGAAGATGGTCCATTGTGCCACAAATGCATGGGCATTTTACTGTCAAATAACGTGTAGGATGGTGATTTCTTCTGAATATATTGTTTAATATACTGTTAACTTTTAATCACGATCTTTGGTCTTATTGGTTATACTAAACAAAGCGATAAAATGTTCAAATTCTCTCTCCTGCTCTCATCGAACTGTGTCGGTTCACAGGGTTCTTGGCTGTGATTTCACTCACGGAATGTGTTAACTCAACACCTTTTTGAATACATTAGCAAGTCTGTGGATTACCTTACTACACATACCCAAAGCGAATATTATTTTACCGAGTTTTAAAATTGAAAAATCTTTTTCTGTCATTTTTGATAGATGAGAAACGTTAATTTACGTTTGTCAATTTTACGGTATTTTGTCATGCAACGTCACACCATTTCCACTTCCACATCAGGGTAAAATGATACAATGGTCACCAAAAGTTGCACCCTTGTCAAGACTCAATGCAAGATTAAAAAGAAAGGTTGGGGCTGGGGTGTCATGCTTTTTCTACATGGCCCATTTCATAATGGTTTGACCAGAAAGATTCAGACACATTAATTTCTAAATTTCTAGTCTTTCTCGTCTTTTCTAATAGAGATGATGTAATAAAGTTTTTAAAGGAACCATAACAAGCGAGAGGTAGTCACCGTTTCGTTTTCCGTGCATGTCCTCATCAGTCAAGTAAGATGAAAACATCACTTAAAACCGTCTATTTTCAATAATGCTCGACGTTTGCTAGTCACCCTGTAGAGTGTCTTTCCAAGATGAGAATAAACTACTTTTGTGGCAATGATATCTACATAATAATACAGAAATGCACCAAAATGTTTTTATTGCGAAGTTGATGATGATGACAATGATAATCGTGAGTATCATTATGATGGTCATGATTTCGAGTAAACCAGTAGTTGTCAGTCGGACTATTCAATATATCATCACTTTTTCACATTTCATTTCAACGTGTCTTTACTGCACTTTACATTCTTTCTCGTGCGCGCAAAGGGTGGACTGGGTCTGCGGATTTGTTCAATTCGTTGTTACGAATCTGCTGCTGATGAGGCTGCTTCAACGCTATTATTATTACCTGAAAAAATGTTTATCGAAAATTGTATCCGTCTGGTATTTATAAAAGTTGAAATGGACGATGACGCATAAATATTATTATTTGATTAGTTGATGGTAAAACACGAAGGGGTGAAAACTAGAAGGAGAATTTCATGCCCACGATAAAAAACCGTTGCTGCTATAGTGGTAAGAGATTGTGAGGAAATACCAGTTGATAGGTATCAACTTACGTTGTCACTTGTTGGGTCACCATCATTTGTTCTTTTCATTGACATTGACACCTTGTTCATTGCATTGAGTTGAGCAGGGAGGATGTGAGCTGACGTCGAGACCCGTGCTTAGCTTTATAGGTAACCGATGGTCTTTCCACTCTCTTTCGATGTGCCACTTTGTGCTTTTGTGAAAGAATGAGTGAAGTTATCTACCTTTTCATGCTCACTTTACAAGTTCAATGAAGCCATGAAAATGGGAGAAGAGGATTCTCAATTTTTATACTCCATCGTCTCACCACCACCAAAGGACCATTTATTGAAAAGTTGTTCTTTTTTGCAAAAACATGGATAAGTATGTTTACATTATCGCGGGATGCCCTTCCTTTCATCATGAGTTTACCAACATGCTAACCTTACCGACAATCAAAAGTGCACATAAATAAAGACACACAGGATGAATCAATTCTATTTATTTTGTTTCGTCCGACTATCGTTGTGGACACTTGTAATAAGTAAGGTAGTTTATTATGTAATTTCCACAATTCCTTACTGACTTGCCACCGCCAACTTAAGTGTGCTGCTTCTAAGATGTCAGATGAGGACTATGGAGTGTGGATATTGGACAATGTGCACTTGAGAAGTAAATTTCATTGTCACTGCATCGTCATCATATCACTATTTCTCTTTCCTCATAAATACTTCCATCCTTCAATGAATCACGACCATTTATTTTTTCTTGAAAACGGAGGCTTGATCATAATAATGAGGATACTTATGGACGGTGACAAAAGCTGCATAAATAAGTATGAGACAAAGATTAATACCACCGACGGGGGGCTTTCAATTTATCTTATTTTTAAGGAAAAAAGACACTATTGATTACCGCATCAACGATCCCACACAAAGACAAAAATGTAAATTAGCATTCGTCATTTAATACAACTGCTATTACCATTCAGGAACAAATATAATAAGAATCGCAATAATAATAGCAGCAGGGTCTACTATTCAATAGTAAAGTACTAAAAATATTCGAGAAAATGTTTTTTAGAACTTGTATGATGCGTTCATAAAGATTAACATCGTATAATTAACTTCTTTACGAGAGAGGAAAGCGGTAATTATACAGGAGCCATACACAATGCTCAGCAACAGTTTCCATAAGACGAAGGAGATTTTTTTATAACAAAATTCATCAGATTCTATAATGGTTAGATCATCGCCAAAATTTTGTCCGTCATCTTAATACCCGGCAATGTTTGGTTTTAGACGCCTCGAAGGAACACAAAGTAGATAAAATGAGGAAATATGCGAGGTGCAGACAAAAATAAAATACTATTTTTTTGGTGTATGCTTTTTTAAATTTTCATAAAGAACTATTTGAAGGTTAATGGGGTGATGACATTGTAACAAATGAGTCTGTATTGTGAAAATGCAACAAGTTCAACAATTTCAAGAACCATCTTAAAATTCTTAACATTACTAGTAAATAAAAGATATTTCCACCTTCACTTCCTCTCGCTACTTTTTTCTTCTCGAAACAAACAAGGTGAATCAACATGGTTCTGTATTCCCACTTCGGTTTGCTCAAAATGCATTCGTCTCTGGACTAGTGTTTAAAAATTGCGAAGATTCACCCATAAAATCTTGGTAAGTTCTGGAAATCTGTGATGCCTTTTTAGCACAGATTTTTGTCTTTTTTGCTCAATTAATCGGACATGCTCAAACACCTTGACTGCAGAATCTTTAACAAGGAAAGGGGAAATGTTTAAAAAGCTTGTTTGTAAAGTTGAAATGAAATTGAAGTGAAGATGACGATAAGTATGAGGTAGCAGGTTGCGTCTTGTCGACCTGGCTGTCTTGTGACGGATGGGGTAAAAATCTGGCAGTAATTTGCGAAAAAAGTAAAATAAAATAAAACGAAACAAGAGGCTTTTATCTAAACGCAAGACAGGATATTACGTAAGGAGAAACTAGTTGTCTACCCGAGTCAGCAAATCGTCTTGACTCGTCGAGTTTGTGCTTTTTACTTAAATACGGTAGATTTTAAAAATCAGAACTAGGCAGAGAACGGCAAATTATCTTCTAAATGCAGTGTAAAAGATTTGTCAAGGTTGACTTGACGATGGTACACACAAAAACGAAAATGTTAAGCTGCAACAGTAAAGTAAACCAAAAATGTCTAAAAGTTTTATCCCTCAGTTTGACTGCGAGTTGAGTGGTGATGGACCTTGTTTGCATTTTTGCGATTTTTTTCCTCTTTTTGGTGTATTGTTTCAACTCTCAAACACACATAATTAACAAATGAAGCAAAGCAAAGAGGAAAGGGAGAGAAAAAAATGCAGTGAGCCAGGAGCAGTAATAAAACTACTAAATAAATCCGACGGCACACTATTCAGACCGATTATTATTTATACACATTTTTTCACTAACTTCGTGAAGACAGGATAATAATCATGACGGACTGTCGGTAATTTTTAACCACGAACACAGTAACATCCCTCCTGGTGCTTCTACTGCATCGAAATAGTTGATAACTCGTTTCTGTACGCTATCTGGCGTAGTAACTCATCTGATGAAACAAGATAGTTGACTTTCTTGTAATAACAATGCAAATGTGCAGTACTATAAATATTGAATAACAGTATTATATTACATTTTATTCTTAATTCATGCTTCTTTATTTTTTGTCACCTCTGAAATTATATATTGTGAAGACTGAATTTAGAAGCACACATACCTGAAATTCTAGAGTGATCTTTTTGGCGGCGCTTGATGAAAAAAAAATATTTAACAGATTTTTAAACGAGGTTTAAGGATTGGAAAAAGAGGTTATATGTAGAAAATGGCTTCTACAAGGAACTCCATGTATTTCTACAATAAGGCGTAGTTTTTCTATAATCATATGCCAGGTATTTCGTAGACCGTATGAGTAGAATGGCAAGGCAGCATCAAAAATGAGTAATACATAATTTGGCAATTTGGCATTAAACTCCACGCGTGCAGTATACCCTATAAAAAATCAATTGATTGCAGAGCCAAGAGCATAGCACCCCACCAGCAGGAGAATCACGTTGATTGTTTAGAGTAAATTGTGTAATTGCAATCTATTCTGGATCCGCATAGTTTTCTGCAAAAAATATCTTTGAAGACGTATCACCTTAAAGCGTACCTTTCCCCACTGAAAAATATTTGTAAATACACAATGGCAAGAGTCTTACTTAAAATTTATATATGCATATGCATGCATAGTTGTCATTCTTTTTGTAACGGAATGTGAAAAAGTTTTGAAGTGCTTAATAAAATTAATATTCAATATTGCTCATATTGTGTTTCATTGGAACGCTCATTTAGGTGCTCTGCTCGGTCAACAAGTTCCGAGTTCGGTTAATACGTATTTTTACTTGTATTGTTCTTATGCTTTCCTACTTTTCTTATTCTCCCTGAATACCGACATTGTACGGTTTCGAAATAAGTTGAAGATATATGTCTGTAGTCACACGCCTTTGGGCATGATCATCACATTACCGAGTCTTCATTCAACAGCTTCATTCCATCATTCACCCATTCAAGATGTAAATGAGATTACGATTATCTCTCAAGTTCACGCATATGAATGTGGGACATTACCAATTTTCGTTGCACTGTAAAATTTAAACCCCTGGCCTGATCGTACCAAGAAATGTGAAAGTTCATTTGTCGGGTAACAAAATTTGCAACCCATGTGCAAATTCAAAGCCGTTTCGGAAAGAATGAAGAAATAACCTAGCACACCAAGCCATTGTGTATAAAGCCGATTTATGTGTTTTGTGAGAAGAGAGTCTAAATATGCATCTGCTTTTACGACTCAAATACGCCACTTCGGTTTGTCCTTCCCCTTAATAAATCGGGACCAACTTTCTACATCTTTTTATTTTGTGTGAAACACTTTGTATTTATATCGTTTTTATTTCAGTGTCGTTTTCTTGCTGACCTAACTTTTTAGAAATCAATTTGCCCAGATTTCAGATGCATCAACAACAATAATGGTTTGAAAATGGGAAAAAGTTCAGGGAAGTGAGGCAGAAAATACAAATGGATAACGATTTTATTTCCTCTTGAGTGAAATTTATTATTTAGTAGAGGTTTTTGATAGGCTTATGTTAAATACAAGAAGATGGGGGTGGGTGACAAAAATACTGTTAATTCATACCAAGCCACCATTTAATGGCTATCTAGGTTCAAGGGTGGAACAGTACAGTTTAGAATTAAGCCTGCCTCCTGAAATATCATAAAACGAGGCTGCAGGTGTTTCAGTCGAAAATGTGTTAACCAAGTCGTAAAAGATGCAGTTTGGGTTAGCAGGAGTGACGATTTTGGTTTTCCACTGTTGCAATGATGTTAAAATGAATGTGTGATTTAAAATAGCCAAGAATTTTGTCAATCAAGCCGACCACAGTGACAGAGTGACCATCTTTATGACACTCCACTCCATTCAGTTTTACCTTTACGCCGAATGCAAAATGAATATCAAAATGAGTCTTAATTCATAGAACTAGGTTTATGTAAAAATAAATCACGCTACCTACCATAACGACCCTGTTAGATGCTACTTAGATAGTTTTTTAATGCCTTTCCCTCCAAGAAACACGAAAAAAATCAGAGCTTGGGCCGTGCTGAGAACATTACTGCTTTCCGGGCATTTAGGCCAGTTCACAGTGTGTCCTCGGGGCGGATGAAAATATTTTAATTGCTCTTTTGTCAGATTTGCTACGGCCACCCTCGACTTAACTTTTCACTCTGTCTATTTCTATCAAATACCTTAACTGGTGCTGTCGGCTGTTAGATAATTGATGTTTGAAAATAGCCTAGTCTAGCAGGCGTGGTGTATGTGCAGCGTATGTAATTTCTGAAAGTGGTAATATGTCACCCGTTAATTGAATGAAGGTTTAGTCCAATGTTATTTTTATTGCACCTAATAAAACTTTCTGCACGAAAATCTAAATAGATCATGTATGTAGAATCACTACAGAAACCACGAGCTCGTGCGCATAATGTTATCATGCAACCGTGCATACCTATTATTTACAAAATATTACAAGTTGTAATTTACAGCAAACGTTGTACGGACGGACTGAGACACTTATTTACAACAAAGAGCAAGTTGTTACATGATCGTTAAAGAAGTCCTATTAAATAAGACAAGCTTAAAGGTACATAAGTGTGTTTTACAAGATGTACCGTAAGATACAGTTTTTTAGTGACCATAATATTTTCCCATTTTTCATAAATCAGAATTGAAATATGATGCACCATAAGATTTATTAGTGTATCGTGTATCCATTTAACTCTGGAACAAAGCTTGATGAAATAGAAATATGGAATTAAAGCAAGAGTTTTAAGTAAATTGCGATGAAATGATATATTCCAATTTTAAGATATAATGAACACATTACAAAAATGCTAGGTTTAACGCGATGTACACCTGCATTTCTTCAAATGATCATGACAATGAATATTTTTTGCTATAGTCATAATTGGAAGATAATTTGTATTATAAAAGGAGCCATGTTAAATTTGGTCATGAAGTTCCTATCCTATTTCATTTCCTAACATTTTTAAATAACTGAATACCCGATCGGTTCGACTGAGAAAGGGATTTTGAGGAAATCAGTTGCTATGTACTGCTTTAACCAGAAAAAGACAATGATGATACAAGTTGTAAGGGAAAACTGAGCCAATGCTATAATAAATTAGGATTTCTAACTTTTACGATGCAAATTGTCCTGTGTATTACAACCAAAATTTGTTTAGAGTAGACAATTTTTATGTTTTATGTGTAAATCCACAAAATAGCAGTAAAATGTTTGTGTCAGGCATTAATTTGTACGCTTTGTCAATATAATGAGTAGAAATAAAAATCCCTCACCACTAGGGAAAGGCTTTGTGCTTTGTTTTGCTCCCTGCTTGTTAAATTGGTGTATTTATTAGTAATAATAAAATGATAAATTAGAGGGGAGAAATGTGAGCAGAGTACTTGAAGAAAATAGACAGGAAGATTGGAGGGCGGAATTTTGCACATCAGTGAACAATGTGGATCAGTGAGAACAATCAATCGCACCCTCCTCTCTTTTGCACTTTTTTGCTGGGCTCCACTTCCCACTTGAGAATAATGAATGTACAGCTACAATGTGATTGATAAATATAAGTGACATGCGTGTCGTGGTGTGCCAATTCATCTTTTTCACCCTCGAAAAATTGGAGAAAATGGAGGAGGAGAATGCGCCCGTTACAGCATTTTACTCACCCGTTTCTTGCCTCGCACAAGTACCAAGATCAGAATAGAGAAAAGTGTGTGGCAAAGTGCAGCAAGAACAAAAATGTAAATGTAGCATTATCATGATTAATGTTGACATTGACAAGTGAATGTGGCAGCGATTTCACGTTCTTATCAACGACCATTCAACACATTTCTCTTGTGTTATATTTTTTATTATTGCGTTTCATCCCCGATTACTCAACGCTTCATTTGTTTCATTGAAGCGGATACTCTTGACTCTTTACAACTGAATCCTGTGTGGCTCATTGTAAACAAAACACGACCCCTTGCCAATTAATTATTCTGGTCTTTTGACTTACATAAAAATACAATTTTTTCGCAAAAAAGGAACGTTTGCATTGTCCCTCTGCTAAAAGTTGAGTAGGTAAAAAATATCACTAATAAGATTACTCTTCGGCAAACCATTATCATGATAAAGTTAATGCATATTATGTATGTGTTTCATGTCTAAAAAATGATAGGGACCAATTCAAGTTTATACTGCTGAAATTTTGCATCATTGGCATCATCCACCTGTCTATCCACAACCCAGTAAAAATGACTAACTAGCCATTATCGTTTGAAAGAAAAACGTGAAGTTTTGCGTTTGCTTCAAATGCCAATTGAAAAGACGACAGTGAAGTGAACAGAAGAAACAAGTTATTAATTATTGAGGTTTCCAAGATCATGATCATAATATATCCGAATAGTATAAAATACTCTTCTTACACTTACGCAATGCACAAATCAAATTCTTCGCTGTAACGTTATAGCCTCTCCCTTTTTAAGGACTACGAAGACCAAGGTTCAAGAAGACATTTTCTTGTGTTCATGACTCATATGACCAACACAAGTCTGACATGAGTATATAGTATTATCATCTTGCCGGTTATCCATTACCTATCGTGATTATTATTATGACAGCGACCGGATGCACTTGTTATGTCATATATCATTCTCGACCCAACTTGACAGACAACAAAGAACAGCGGGGTGATGATGACCAAGTGAAAAGAAGCAAAAAAAAATTTTTGTGGGAAAATTTTTTTTTCATTCATTTTGATTACCTGTGACTTGTTGCTAGTAACGTTTTTCCCTCCAAATACAAATTACAATCTCGTAGCTTAATGCAGCAGACGCAACCTTTTTAATATTTCTGTCATTCTCATATTTTCCGTTATTCGTGGGATTCTTATCATTTGTTTATCAATATGATGATTTACTACTGAGGCAAGTTCTGTCAGAAAAGTGAGCATAGAAGCAGAAAAGCACAATATAGGAGTACTCATATAAATGAGAATGTACATTCTAAAACAAATAATAATATAGCAGTGCTCATTCATATGTGCACAAGAACAGTAATATGCAATTAAATGGGAAAGGTTTCGTCAGATGTGACGGGTGATGTGAGCAGTTGCACGTTCCATTGTCCTTTTTTCTCTTGTATTTTCGAATTTTCGAGTCTGATTGTGGAACAGCCAACAGCTTTTCAAATAATAATACGGGTTAGCGCAAGGAACCATCCATTTTTACTCCTTTTTCATCTACTGATTTGTACTTTTTCATTCATTCATTCTTTTTACAAACGTCACGTTCTCTAGCATTAACAATTGCTTCATGTCGAATAGTAAAAGTCGGTGAGATTAAATCGGTATAGTAGAAAACAATGCAAAATTAACTCACCTAGTTGTAAAGAAAAACAAATAGTTCATAATTTTTTTAAAGCCTTGTGCACCCCGGTCCCAAACGTTCTTTTGGACACGTTCCCCATTCTCAATTAGGTTAACTGACCATCCAGCTGGTTTGGTCTGGTGAATATCCGTAGTCCCGGCAGCAACACATCAAGAACGTTACAGTTTTACGCTGATGTACGGTGAAAAAAGAGACCCATTACAATTACAATTACTCATGTACATATTAGGCAGTGCGTACTATTAAGTTTTCGGGATCCGTTAAGAAAGATCTATAAAATACCGTCATGTGATGGCACATATTGCACAATCTCTTTTCTTTCTCTCACTTTTTGAAAATAATGAAATATTGGTACCGCAGGTGACGCTAATGTGAGTATGTGTATGAACCCGCGTATATCTGGCTTTAGGCACTGACATTTTGTTATTATTTCAGATGCCGAAACAAGATAAAACACATTAGCAAGTATTATGTATAACTATCTATCTACCTACTTACTTTAGATATTGCCATTGAATTTTTCCCTTTTCTGCAATGCCATCGCCATAGGTTTATTGTGGTGATGTTGGCTCTGTAAATCGGGTAAGTAAGGAATTAATTCAGCATGCATCATAATCATCTCATCATCATCATCATCGTCACCGAAGAAGACGAGTTGCTTCATCCAAGTTTTTCATCATGCTACACACATGAGATAATGAGTGCCAAGTGCAATGCAACGTCGTCACTATCACCAAAGCGAGAGGACCTTGTTGTTTCTTAGGAGAAGAGGTGATGTGAAAATGATTGAAACTTTTCTTTCTGTGCCAAAGAGGGGCAAATCTCGTCGACAAGGAACAAGCAAGAGTTAGCAGGATCACATTCACTCTGATAGGTATACACTGTGCCATTATTTTCTGACATTGTATTGTTTGATTACGTAAATCGGGGACTGCACTTTACGGTGGGAATGCATGATGGACAGCGAAGAAAAAAATATGAAGAGACGAAGAAAAAAGCTGTTGGCCTTTCACCTCATTTTCAGAGAGATCCAAGATTCTCTGGCGGTGATGAAAAAAATGATTGAGTAGGGAGGAGAATGCTAGAATATTTATGTTTATATTTTTTCAATTTAAAAAAATAGGTATATTCCGTAAGACGAAAATTGTTTGTATTTCGGGAATTGAAAAAACCACAACCATCAATCTTTGCAGGATAAATGCAGTTTACTAAACGTTACATACCGGACGATAATGAGGATTCGGGCCATGGCAGCAAAAATGGGTTTGCGCTATTGAAGAGGAAAATGACGTATTCTTCCATAGGAGCCCAGTCAGGAGCGGTACAAGCGCAAATACTCCCATCCATCACACACTTTAGCACCAGTTTCAAACAATAAGCGTAAGAACTTTTCAAATGCAACTTGCTTTAAGATAAGGCTAAGGATTTTATGATTTCTGCCATTCCTCTTTTGAGCAAATAAATATATTGCACGAAATAAGAAAAAGTAGCGAAAACTCGCAAAAATGAAGAAAGCAAAGCATTCCTAGACAAACGCAGCATGACTAACTTTTAGGTACCTAATCAAAAGCCCGAATTGCATTACTGGTCCTACTTTCTCAAATCGTTCTCTCGT
This sequence comes from Cyphoderus albinus, assembly GCA_021029165.1. Taxonomy (NCBI): domain Eukaryota; kingdom Metazoa; phylum Arthropoda; class Collembola; order Entomobryomorpha; family Paronellidae; genus Cyphoderus; species Cyphoderus albinus. The sequence continues at coordinate 15,903 of VYYJ01000077.1, read as the reverse complement.
CAAGTTCCTTAAATACAATAATTGTTAGTGGGCTCATTCTTCTTCCTTTGTTTTGCGTGGTCATCTTTTATGAGGTAACTGTTGTAAATCACTACAATAGTCTGGGCAACACATGCGTATTCCAATCCTTTTGAAAATAAAATCAAGAGGTCGGCGAGGTCATTTCTGAGGATTTTGTGTAGTCTGAAGTTTATATTTTGAAAATTACAGGTCACTGACGGGACCTACTTTTTCTTGGTTGAGTAGAGGTTTGCATACCGACACACTGATGACTGATTCATTCTGTTTTAGGAATACTGTAATTTGCAATCCGTGTGCACGGCACAAGCAAATATCAAATGGTGTTTTAAAGAAATCGTCTAATCAATCAAATCGGCGGGCCTTAGTCATATTATTTTTTTAGCAAGACAATTTGTTATAATTTTATCTTACCGATTTCCAAATTCTACACGAAATGAAAATCTGCTTCCTTAACGAGCAATTCAATAGGAAGACGGAGAAATGTGGCTCTGTTCTAATTTTTTGCATCTGATGCAGTAGGTTAAATAACGGGCTCTAATTCAACATTCTGTCCGAAATAAGGCAATTTCTCATTTTATTACTCAATACAACCCGCCTTGTTGGGATTGTTCGAAAAAGCCAGAGAACTAAAAATGCACATTCACATCGTCGATGTGTCACATGGCTTCGTTTTTTGTTCACAACTTCTATGTTAATTACTGTCCCCGTTGCTCACAACCGGGCGAAAGCTGAATTTAAACGCGATGATTGTTTGATGGGTGTATTTAAAAAGGGGTTCAAAATTGAATTCAAAATAAACCAGGTAACTTTTTATTGCATTACGGTAAATTAAGTCTTAAAATTTTAAAAAGGATCAAGTGTCAGAGTGACAGAGGAATTGGAAATGAAGTTGTATGTTACAAGACATTCCCTGTTGGCCATTGTGTTAAAATAGTAATTGCATTATTATCATTATCTTTCTGTCGTAAACCTTGTTGACCCCGAGCAAAATAAAACATTTGATCCGAAATTATTCGAAGCGACAGCCGAGTAGATTCGGTGAAACGGTGAAAACTACAATCATAAACCTACTATTATTGTCCGCCCTGCCCACAGAGCACAATGCTGATTGTAAACTAAACCATGCTACTTCTTAGAATTGTAAGTCAAGCGATGCGGTGATTTTAAAAATAAACCTACTTTCAATAATCCGCCGAGATGTCTTCAGGATGGTTGTTGCAGTAAAAAGAAGTCAACCGTGGTTCAGGAACACGCCGTATCCGTGTTTGCTCTTTTTTTAACCGACAGACAGTGCAACGGCGCAGGAAAGGAGGGGATTTTGCAGCATAAAAATCTTCTTTCAAAAAGAAAACATCAAATAAATTCATCTACGATCGCGCCAGTAATAATGTTACAAGAAATCATTGTTATTGTGTGAATGCCAGAGTGACTTAAAATTGACGATGTATTGGACTTGCTGTTTAATCTGCTGACACATGCAAATCTGTCTGACTGTCTATTGACTAGGAGACGATCACGACAAAAGATAAATATAAATAGTCGTAGCCAACCTTGTCTTCATTATAAAATGTAATGATGGCTATGTCTAAGTCTAAACGTGTACAATATGTAAATGTGTAAACCGAGTTGGGGCATAATGATTTCCAGGATGTTTTTCTCGTTGTTAAAAGGAACAATGTGATTGCGTTTGTTTATGATGACGAGTTTTTCATGTGTATTTATTGGAAAAAACGTGTGCGTTTTAGATAACATGTTAAGATGAGGTTGTAATGTACGTAATGTGATGTAGGATTACACCATGAAAATTGTTATTATTATGTTCACTCAAAATTTAAAATTCTATCCTCAACTATCTGCTGTCACACACTATAATGACTCAATGCATGAATAAATGATGAAAGTAAACTTGACACCGTTCTTTATTTAAATTTTCACTCTTAAATACGAGCTAGTTTGTTACAAGAATAGAGAGCAATATTTAGCTGTGACTTAGGCTACGTTTGGCCAGCCAAAATGAAAGGTTTCTTTCAGCGTTGAAATGAAAAGGGAGGGTAACATAAGGGATCGGTTCATATCATTTTGCACCTTTTTTTTGCATTTACAAATAACATTGTTGAGCCAATTTTAAAGGTTTTAGCAATGTAAGCAAGCTCAGAATTTTTTTTTTTTCTGGACCCCTCTAACAAAAAACTTGCAAAATAGATGGTCTATTTGATTATTCCTTAATCTCAATCATTACGCGTTTGCTTTATGTACGCATTTTGCATATGTAGTACTACTTTATGTTGATTGATGCAATGAACTGCACCTTGTGCATGTGTAATTGTCACGCAGATTGTGAAAGGAGCTTTTGTTAGCATCTTTGTTTGTGATTAAAACTGATTACCAAAAACCTCACAAATTATGAATATTACGAAATCAATATTTTGTTGTTTTTCATCAATGATCTTCCTGATTAACTAGGTCTTAAAAGCTGAGATTCAAGTGCAATTTCCTTGACATGATAATAATCAGGTGTCCCCTGATTTGTGTGAAGCGTTGCATAATTTTGAGTCAAATATTAACTTATTGTTTTCAGCAGACTCATCAGAATCAAAAGGTTTGCAGTAAAACATTTGTGGAGGCGCCTGTTTATTAAATTTGTTGATTTTGTGGTTTGGGCAGCCTTGACTTCTTATAACTCAAAGTTTATGGGCAGACGTTACCTTACATTTTTGCTTTCTTGGTGTGGTTCTTAGAAAATGAGTCTCAAGGACAGGTACAATTTTGGTGGCGATTCGATTGGCATTTTCACAAACTCACTTTTTAGACTTCCCATAAATTAATCCACCAACATTTAAAAAAACTAGTGGCTGGTTAGGGCGTGAAAGAATCGCAGAAAATGTTCGATTTTTAATTTGATATCTCATCCGCGTCTGCAAAAGGCTGTTGAACAAGCAGCTTGGAAAATCTAAATGGGACATTCAAATTTCTGATCTTCGATTTGATCGCTTCTGAGAAATTGCAATCTCTATAAGTTCATGAACCTGGTCTGGCAAGGTAGTATGGAAAGGAACCCATAATTTGCTAATTTGTGAGCTTTAACAATAAACCTACTTACGAATGGCGACTAAAAAGGTATTAACTATTCATGATCCTATACTTAAGATATTCCAGGACCAAATGATTCCTGATTGAAACCTACTGTATTAACCTACCTAGGTAGACATATTTCATCAAGCAATATATTTTCAGATTTATTGTAGAGTAAAATGTGAGTCCTTCCCGTTACCCTTTCCTATTTGATGACAAGGGAATCCCGTTCTATTTTTAGACAAATCAAAATTATTAACATAATGGGCATTTCAGATATTATTTATGTTCATTTATTTAACCACAATACCACAATTCTATGCTCTTTTCCATTTATAAGAATTAGTTTCTTATTCGTCATTTGTTGCCAATATTTTCACAAACAAAGATTTAGATTAAATTAATCAAAATTATTAGCATCTCCATTAATTTATGAAAATATGTTATCTTGTGCAGGACAAAACAAATTACATGTTACAAAGTCAATTTATGAATATACTGGATAAACGGAATCCACAATTACATATTTATACACTCTAAAATTATCATTTGCTTACTGCGTATTTTACTATAGCAGGAATTAATGGCAGGTATAATTCCTTATAACACACAACAACAATTCGGAGATATTTGTTTATAAAATTTTTGAAAGATTTCGTCATTCTAAGCTCATATGGATGGATTATTTTTGGTAGCGAGAAATATTATTTAGTAAATTTAAGGAAAACGTTAAGCATAATTACTAGTCAACCCTGAGGTCTCTTCTGTAATTTTTGGGGACGACATCGCATATTCGCATGATATGGACTTTAGCAATTAGCATAAACAAACAACTAATAACTACTTGAATACAATAAATGACTTACTGACATGACTCCTGTGTGAACGTACTGATTAGCTATGAAATTAATTAACTTTATGTGTAGGGACTGATAACATGTATCACGTATCATGGACAGTAAGAAATTTGAGTAGTATTTATTTAGGGGTGTCCTGTGTGCGTAGTGTCAACCTTTATACGGCAGTGAAGTGACTAATCAAATCAAGTCAGTGATCACAGAGAATTTGTTTTATTTTTAGCTTCTGTCTGTGGTCGAACAGGCTTAATTTCTCAAGGTTGGCTAAAAATGGCGAAAAGAATGAGAAAATCATAGGTTATTCCATTTTCCTTGAAAAACCTGAAACATAAATCCATAAGTTAATAAGAAATCCTATTAAACTGCTTTCAAAACACAGATTTTTATCAAAAATAAAATATTCAGTAAGTGGAGAATGATGATGACGGATGAACAATGTTGATGATATCATAAGTTACGGCAACAGCAAGCGACAAGTGGGAGCTACACACGGTCTGGTTCTGGACAAGTAGCGCGCATGGCACTTGACCCACGCTGTGCTGTCTGCTATGATACTTTTCTGATATGTGAGATTGTGACGGACGATATCGCAACAGGCCCTCCTGATGCATCATTCTCATTATCATTTCGACGATGTGTCCGACGGAGAAGAAGGAGAAGAAAGCCTTTGTCACTGGCTACTGGAATGACACCCCATGCGGAGAAACAATCTTGGACTCATGAGCTGAACCTCTTCGACAAAAGCATGACTCACAATAATAATCAACCTGTACTTGTTTTATGCATTCTTCTCCGTCATGACAGCAGTCACTCTTCTTTTTGCACACAAGACATAAATATCTCTTCATCAGTCGTGAATTGCGTCATTATTCAAGATTCGCAAAAATAACATCCCATTGCAAAGAAGTTGCGTTGAACTGGGCATATATTACACATTTTGCTGACTCTCTATTACAAAATATAAATATAAGGAAATTAATATATCAAAAGAATTGTTCACACACGCATTGAAAATGAACATTCTCTCATTCCTATTCTTAGGCAGACTCGGCTTTGTTTGCTTTCCTTTTCCCTTCTTTAGTTGAACCGAAAGTCAATCGTTTGTAAACCTTTACCCGAGGCAAACAAACACAGTCGTAAACACGTTCAGAATTGATGAAGACAATTCCTTCATTAATAAAAGCCCGTTCCGTTTCAAACTTGTGTTTCCCTTCGAGCAAAATTGGAAACAACAAAAACTGTTTCTCCTAATTGACTAACCTTGCCGCGACGAATAAAAAATGTATATGCACTAATAAAACCAGACTTGAAAAGTCTTTAGAAATAAATACGAACAGCGATTCCAGGAGGCAGCTTATCGGATACAAAACTCATCGGCTTCCTTTCGACATTGGCCACGTTAGAAATTGCATACAAATGAATGACTTATTTACACACACCTCATATATTCAGTTTTAACATAGGTTAGTTTCATTTGAATATCATTATCATGTATTAAGTTAATGGTGTTTATTTCACTCGGTTGATTGCATTGGAGCAATTGTGTAAAGAAATGTTTAAGTTGACGTTGATTTTGATTGATGAATGTGAGTGCATGAATAAGTAGGCCGTCTACTACACAAATACGAAAATCAGAACTTCTCTGCCTGTTCCTGTGATTATTGATGTGATGAGAATGAAAAAATGAAACTGGATAAGTTACTTAATTATCATAGAATAGTGTTTTAAGGAAACATCTTTTGCAGTTACGCGTATGTTTACTCCTCCCTCCCACGGTCATTGTACCATTGATTATTGTGATAAGTAAGTTTACATGTCAAATTGCCGAAATTACAATGAAATGATATTGATTGGTTGGTGGTCACTTTAATACCTAAACGATTTACAGCGAGTCATATTCCAGACAACGCATTAATGAGTAACCTGCTTGCGATTTAAATGGTTCAGATAATATGTAAAAAATATCCGGATGAGTCTGGTCTAGAAACAATTGAATGTGAAGGTTGTCTTATTTCACGTTAGCGTTAGCAGGCTCTAAATATCTGAACGTAGCCACCTAAAATTTGGATTTTAGCATTTCTTTTCTGCTTATTCAAAGTTCAGCAAACGCCGGCAGCAATAGGGATCAATTTCATACCATGTTTCATTATTTATTTTTGTGAGCACATTGTTTGATTGCTTGAATGACTACATAATTTCTCGGACGTTTATTTTTGGAAGTACCTAAAGCTATGCAGTGTGCAATTACGACATAATGTTGTACAGTTAAACTTCACTCACTCCACTCCACTTGACTCTCGTCATTGCGCACACGGACACAACCGTAACGCATCCTACTGTCTTTTAATAATGCTAATTATAACAATGTGTATTATTTGGTGCATTATTTACAAAAATGGCAGTGGCTGCCTTGACACTGCCGCTTTTTTAAATCAGTTAAGAAGATTGACGTGCTGCAGACTCAAAAAAACGGATAGTAATCATGATGATGCAGGTATTAATGACAAGGCAAGTGCATTCATTTCTCGTCTTTTAAAAACTGATTGTTACAAACATGAAGAGGCTGCTTCTGGCTGTTCATTTCTTTTCTTTCTTGATGAAGTTTCTTGCCATCTTGTTGCCGGTGAGTAGTTGCTGAAATAAGGCATATATTGTTCTAATGATATCAACGAAAATATATTTCCCATACGACCAACGGGTATTTTGCTAGATATTGTGGTATCGCATGGCATTTAGCACTCAGGCGATGGAATTCCATTCCACTTTTCTCATTACGGCAGTCATTATTATCATCGACGGATAAATAACAATACGATAATATCCGTGTCATTGCATGGCATGCACATGCTAAAAAAGAGATGGACATTTGATACGTTGCAATGTATGGTTAAGGGCGAAAAAAGTGTAACGTAACATGTATAAAATAAGAATAGTCGGGGTTTTATGTGCAAAAATGCCGACATTGATTTTATTTATCGGGCTTTTAATACTTTCGTGTTTATTCCCGTGCTGTTGGTAGCTGTCATTCCATTTTGCAAAAAAGTACAGTTACCACTGTATCGAGGAAAAACAACATCAAAAAAGATTATCTATCTCCTTTGTTCCACTCCTGAAAGATTCAGTTTGACTTGACGGGAAGACCCATAAACTTACCTTCAAAATGACTACTATGCGCCAATGTAATGTAATCAGACGGACAAAATAAATTTTGGCAAAGGTTCTGTCATCTCGCAGACTACTTTTCAACAGACGGACTATTTTCCGTTTGACTTTTCGCACTTTTATTTAACCAGATAACCAGGCGATCGAAAGTACATTCAAGGAGCAGAAACAGTTTTGCATCTTATTTGGTTTTGGTCGTCGCTGAGTTACGTCAGTTTGGCGTGTTCCCGCTAAGTAATAATGATGTTAGGAATCAATCACTACACGACATAATGTAAAACAAGTACCATACTACCTTCACGCCATCGCACAATCGAAGCCAGGCAGTTGAACTTTTTTGGGAAGACCGTCAAACAAATCTTGAATATCAGATTCTAGTGTTAAACATGAAAGAAATAAACATGTAGACTCTTACATGGTTTTTATGAGTTCACAAAATGTTTTTATCTGACGTGTTACAATGATGAATGATAACCATGTGCATTTGAATAGTGATCAATGATAAAAGTGCATGTGGCCCCAAGGATCACGTTCAGATCTATACGCATAAAAAAGAACGGAAAAAGTTAATTCCAACGCTCTGTTGATTACGTGATGATTTTTCATGAAACAAATACAATGTAGTAGTAAATTTGGCCATTTCTCATTCTGACCATTTACTTGTCTGATTGATGAAACGTATTGTGTGTTTTCTGAGCCGGTATTATTATTGTGACATAACTGAACCATATTATTGTTGAGAGTTGACCTATGCCAATAATTGCATCGTTCATGCAATATTTTATTCAACTCTTCTGTCTCGAATCACGGCCCCCTCACGATTATCGGGTTGAAGAATGAGAAAAGCTGTAGACAAAACGCCGAGTATTTCGTTTTGTCTGTCTGTTTCAATAGGCGATTCCGGATGATGATTAGTAAATAGAAGTAGAAAATAAGCAGAGGCAAACTCATTGGTATGTATTTATGAAGAAAAGAAAACAAGAGGAATGTGTGAATAGATGGATGGATGAATGTAATCAAGATCCGTTCTTCTGGTCTGGTATTTGGGTGCAGCGTTTGAAGTGGCGGTGGTAGCAGGCTTTGGCAGTAATACATAATATTAGGTGTGCTAATAACTCGGCGGATGACCAAGTCTTGAAACCACCAAAAGGAGGTCTCAATGATTTTTGAATAATATGTATTTTATTATATTACCTCTGGTGTGCGGTGATTGATCACTGGTAGACATGACCTTCGTCTTCGTCCTCATCATCCCAGAGAGAGATTGTGAATATGTAGGGATACCTGTCCGAAACGATATATTGCGGATGGAATTGAAATGTAATATTATAATATGATATGCAGATATGTTCAAAGTCTTCAAACTCGACATCCATCGCTATAAACTAACATCATCGTGAAATTTCAGAAACCACCAAACCTAAAACTCACTGTACAGTTGTTTCAATTTTTATCTTTGTTCAAATCCAATGATATTATTATTGAATCAGATTGAATTATTTTTTCAACTTGAAAAACCTGTATTTTAAAGTAAATTGGGTGAAGAGGAACCGTGCTGTTTTGCTATTCTTTACTTATTATTATGACTATTTGTTACTTAAGACCTTCATCGCAACACAAATAATCAGAATAAATAGGATTGATTATTAGCGCAACAACTCTTCCATCAGTGAGTAGACATCTTTTGCATTTGTAATGCTGACACCGTACGGGATTAAGTACTATGCATAATTATGTTTTATGACTCTTCGAACTTTTAACTGCTTTCAAATTAATGCTACACACATACATACGTTAACACAAGAAAAAGTTCAGGATTCTATGATTTCGGTATACGGGCATTTTTCGTTTGACGTGGTGACAAGTATTTTAATTAGAATTACCCAATTCAATGAAAAAGCAATGAAAATATGCATTTTCCGTCAGTTTCTAAAGTACAAGTTGACCCTTTGAGTTCAAGTTTGAACTGATATTTTCATGAAGCAGCAGGTAATAAATATTATGTCTCCATTCTAGAGACATAATAGGAGACATTACGATTACGACATTGGTATTAATTAGGAAACGAAAACAAAGAAATATGACGGAATTCAATTTTGTGGAATTCTAATGAATCACTTATAAAGTAAAAAGGGCACCTTTTACAAGGCATCACACAGAAACATTTGTTTAATTAGATGTCGCGTAAGTAGTCCAGTTCAGGAGGTTCGGTTTAGTAATCAATCGGTCTACAGTTGATCATGAAGAAAGCAAAATAAGAAAGTACAGGCTACCCCATGGTTGTGTTCACTTCTTTCCGAATGATTACACAACACTGGTGTTGGTTTATATATATAAATTATGGATAATGAGAGAGTAATAAATGATATCACGCTCACGTGTTCCATGTTGCACCTTCATAGAGTACGATAGGAGAAAGATAAGCAAAGAAAAAGAGTTTGTGTTCTACCGCACCGTCATTACCATTATTATTACTCATCATCATTTTCATCTATCAATACCACTGAATTGGTGGTCATCAACATTCCAATGGCCACTTAAAACTACTTTCATTACTGTTTGCAGGTTTTTCTGCAACGACTTACGTTGCACTAAGGCAAATATTTCATGCACATTGTAACAAATCTGATGATCTTCGACAAGAAGCTTGTTATTTGTTGTTGTTTTGAGAGACAGCCTTGACCTTAGCTCATGCCATTCTAAGCAAGCATTTTTCTGTGCAACTATGTACAACATCTTCTGCTGAAAAGCTCATAATTTGCAAAAACTTACGTACATCATTTCCAATTTCAATGTCATTGCACTTCAAATGAATTTGTGAATTTTCTCGGATTCACTCATCTCATCAATCATCGTTCTTGTCATCTGGTAACCACTACTAAAATCAGGAATTCCTAGTTTTGGGAAATATATTAGATAATATTATGTTAATTGAACACAAAAACTGATTCAGATCGTGGAACTCGTTGTGGCTTTGTCAGGAATTTTATATTGTATTCTTTGAAAAATCCATGATTTAATGCAGAAAATATTTCTGCGCAGTTTCCTAATGAGTTCTGTACGGAAGCCAATTTTTTTCTGGTAAAAAAGTTTAGACGAGAGAACTGTAATGACGTAAATAGTGTGGAAAACAAAATCTCATGAAAATTGAATTCACAGGCTCCAGACCCGGAGACCCTACATATAAATGGTCTTCTAGAGTAATTTGGGTTCATACAACATCTTTTACCCAAAATCACTAAAAATCTACTTTCTGAAGAATTACTGATTGATGTCATGGCATTTTTCAAGAAAAGATCAAACTTCTCTGTGCCTACTTAATCACAATCACACTAGTCTCATTACGCCCATCACTACTGGTTAGCTCCCAATTTGACGAAAGATTAGCGAAAACACAAAAAAGCTTCTTTAGACAGAAAAATTTTAAAGGCAGGGTAGTTGCATTCCATTAGTCAATGTTTTTTAATCAGAATCAATCAACAGATTTGAGAATTGATAATATTTTATAGTTTTGCTAACCATTAAATGACGTAATGGTCCCTAAATTTTTAAGGGTGCAGTAGTTAATTAGCAACCAGCTATCATGCTTTTTAATTATTTGCTCAATTAATTAGTGTAGTAATTGCGACTATTGAATTACTTGCATTATGTACCTTCCGCTTTCTTCTGTTAACAAAGTTAATTCAGCTAACCATGCCTAATTGCAATTGCAATTTACTATGAACTACGAAATCCACAAGATTTAAGAAAAATTCTTAATTATAATATTATTATCAGCTTGAAGCTTTGGTGCACCTACGCATAATGTAAGTCCCATAGTAAAATTATATTTTTACTCTTTTGCTAATTTTTTGTAGTAAAAATAGAATTTTAGTGGAATGGTGGAGAAGAGGAGACGGATGATTAGGGACGTCACAGTTTGAGATCATTATTATGGAAAAAGGGCATGATTCTCATGACCTTGCATAAAACACAGGGAAATCGTGACAAAACAATTGAATCTTCAATACAGAAAAAATGTGAACACGGACGGGGAGATTTTTGTGGTTGCTACTTTGCTAGAAGGGTAGTAGAAGTTAATAAAAAATGCACCAGCCGCTGCCCAGCAAAACATTGTGAAGGTTTATGCTTTTTTGTCTACACCATTTAATTGTTACCGAAGGAATGAGTAGTAAATAAGCTACAGACAACAATGCTTGATTTTAAATGTCATTCAGTCCAGTCATAAACAATTGTTCACCCTGTCGACGCAGTAGTCTATTCAAATCCCTTACATAATGGTCCACTCTTGCAAAAATTGTCCTCAGCTTTTTTGAAACAACATTACATCACAACATCTTCATATCGAATCACCTTCATGTCACGGTTGACATTAAAATAGTTATTTCCTCCTTAGTTTAAAGGGTGCAGTTGTTTGGGACATGTTTAGTTCTGTTGTAGCATAAAAATGTGGAGACACCTTGAGTTTGAGGATGCGTCTTAGAAATCAAAAACAATGGCAAACGAAAGAATATTTTGCGCATTATTTATTCAGCATTATCTATGTAAATTATATTAAAATACACATTTTACCAATAGCTTCCTAATAATAAACGATTAATTGTTGACATAAAGCCTAATTATTTATGCATAACTGTTGATTTAATAATCCATCAGATCGCGAATAGAATCCAAAAGAGGAATAATTTGCAGGCAGTTGATGTGATTTCTGTACAAAAAATCCTACAGAAAACGTAAAGTAATGCAACCGTACTGGAAAATGTCAAGTGTCATATTATAGTGGACGCTGCGATGTCATTGCCTGTAATTTAATTTTAACCACCAGCATTTTTAGCATAGCACAGCATGATTATACTAGAACGGTTATGATTATTTATTAAATGACATTGGACACAAGTTTTAATGACTTACTCAATTTTAAATGTCCAATTGAAGGTTCTGTTTCTTGTTAACGTCAATTTGCACTATTACAAAGCAAATATGCTTATTGATGGCCGGGAAAAATGCGCACAACCGTTGATAAGGCCAATTACATATATTGTTCGTGTTAATTATTACGAATGAGCTAGTAGATTGGTACTTACCAAGGCATGAAGCAAAGTAAATTTCATTATTGCAGATAAAGCACAAACACTTTAACCATCGTGGTTTTCCTGATAAGATGCTTCCTCGTTTTAAAACTATTTTGGAAATAATTAAAATTAAATATGACGATGAACTTCAAGCATGCAAAATCAGTACTCATGAGTCACCACAATAGCAGGTTTTATCTAGCTGCCTAATTTAATTAATGAATGGTGGGCTAAAGAATGTAGCGTATATTCGCTTAAATGGCAGACAACGTAAAGGTAAACTACTCGAACCAGGTAAGATTTTAAAAACATAAGTTGAAATGGGCATTAACTTAACCCACTTAAAACGACTTCACAAATAATGACGGTGAAATATTCACAATCACGACATTTGTGATGTAATAAATATTGGTCACGAGTCACGATATATGACGAAGATTCGTTAGCATTCTACTGGTTCTGGAGAAAATATCAGTAACTAGGATAAGGACACTGCGTCCTCTGCCGCGCTCTCCTATGAGTCACTAGATCAGTCGACCAAAACTTTTCGGATGTTGTTAAGTTGTTTCAACAATGACATCATCATTGAAGAGATGACGTTGTAAACTCAGACTGGTTTTCTGTCTTTCTCATAATGTATTCGGACAAGACCATTAAATTTTCCCGATGAATAAATATTTTTCAGCAGACAAAAGACATTCAAAATGTAGGAATCCGAAATATCTATTAATATTTACATAGTCCGAACTATTCGAACATGTATTCGTACATATATCAGCACTGGAAAGTTATTTAATGATTACAGTAGAAATACGATACTATGACATCATCGCATTGTTAAATGGAAAAAATATGAAAATATAGCCCGAGTTGTCTTTTACAGTGTAAAAACACATCAGGGTTTCATTATATATAGTATTTAGTAAAACAATGAAAGCACATAAACTTAATGACTTTTACGTAAATTAAAAGGTTACATTTTCTTTTTTATCAGTAAAAAAGACAACAAAGCTTTTGATAGCAAATCCGAATAATGACAGTAGAAAATTAACGGAATCCTCACTTTTCCTTACTCTCAGTTCAGTGAATTGTGGGTAACAATGGGCGCCGAATTAGATGACGGATATTATGACGTTTTGTTTAGTTAGTACTAGCATGCTTTCTATCGCCATTCAAAAAACCAACGGCAACGGGCAACTGAAAATGAACCAATCACCAATCAATGAAAAACGCTGAATCGACGCTACATAAACAAGGAGGATTTATTTGGATAAGCGTTTATGCATTTATAAAACTGCGACTTTCATTTGAGATTTGATCTGAGGCTTTATTCCATTCTATTATAACACACTAACTCAGATTCGTTTACCCCAAAAGTTAAGAACAGCATTGAGCTATTGAGCATTGTACTCGTATGAGCAAGACGTAGGATTTTTCTATACTACTTTCGTAAACTTCGTTTAAGCAAAATTTTCGTTGTAGTCTGATTCTCAAGCTGTGAATTGTGAATCTCAACATTTAAAACATCATTTTATTTGTTACACTTTTGTAAAGTTTACACTTCTTTTCCAATGAAACAAAACAAAAAAATGAGTTACATTAGTTAATTAAGTTTCTCCGATTAAGTACTATCACCGTTCTATTATATAGCCGTAACGCCGTAAGTAAAGTATTGAAAGTGCTTATTGAAAAGTAAATACGACGAAATGGAGAACAATAATAGACAAAAGACTGACACTGACACCCAGTCGCAAACACAGCCTGCTAATTATGGTGTCACTTCCACAGCTGTGGAGATTAAATTAAGTAAAGACTTGGAAATGTGCGTTGAGACCACACGGAATGTTTGAAACCGATGAAGAACTCACGCACAGGATGGAAATATTAAGTAAGCTGGATTCCTTGGTTAAGCAATGGGTTAAAGAAGTCAGTATCCAAAAGAGCATTCCTCCATCTGTCGCCGATCATGTAAGTCAATTTTTCAGTTTCCGGTGTACACATTTTCATTTCCATCTTCAAATTAAAGTTACTAAATGTCAATGTTTCTGATTTTCTTCAGGTTGGGGGCAAAATCTACACCTTTGGCTCATATCGACTTGGTGTCCATAATAAAGGGGCTGATATAGATTTGCTCGTCGTTGTACCCCTACATATTTACAGATCAGACTACTTCACAACATTCTATGAGATACTGACACAGCAGCCAGAAGTGTCCGACTTGAGGGCAGTCGAAGAGGCCTTCGTTCCAGTTATAAAAATGACCTTTGATAATATAGAAATCGACATGACATTTGCACGCCTGGCGTTAAAAGAAATTCCGGATGACCAGGAATTGACGGATGACCAACTTTTAAAAAATTTAGATCAGAAGTGTGTAAGAAGTTTGAACGGATGTCGGGTCACTGATGAAATTTTAAGACTGGTTCCTAATATCGACAGTTTCCGTTTAGCGCTGCGAGCAGTTAAACTGTGGGCTAAAAGTAAGTTGACAAGAAATATACATTACATCATGAAATGATTTACTACACATTAATAATATCCTCATAGTATTGCACTTATATATAAACTAATAAAATGTATTTTTCGTTGTTCCAATTGCAGCACATGGAATTTACAGTAACGTGCTAGGTTACTTCGGCGGTGTATCTTGGGCAATGTTGGTGGCGAGAACCTGTCAGCTATATCCAAATGCAGCGGCTGCAACAATTGTCCAGAAGTTTTTCTTAGTATTTTCTACTTGGTCATGGCCAAATCCAGTGTTTTTGAAGACGCCTAATAACTCAGTTAATTTCGGATTCCCGGTTTGGGATCCAAGGGTGAATGCCGCCGATAGATTTCATTTGATGCCAATCATCACTCCAGCCTACCCACATCAAAATTCCACCTACAATTGTTCCAAATCCTGTCGACAGATTATAATCGATGAACTCCGCAAAGGTTTGTTGGCTAAATTTTATATAAAGTTCCATTTCTCATGTCTCGGCGGTATACAATATACTATCAAACTTGATTTTCTTTAGGGTTGGAGATTACTGAAGAAATATATTCAAGTAAAGCGACGTGGGATAAACTATTCGAAGCTCCTAACTTTTTTACTAAATACAAGTATGAACAGATTTTAAACGTTAAGAGTTGTATGTAAAATGTATGTAAAAGCAGAGAATTTCAATGTTTATTTAAAATTTTACAGGCATTACATAGCTCTTATTGCCAGTTCAAACTCCGAGTCCGACCAGTTAAAATGGCACGGACATGTTGAATCCAAACTTCGATTTCTTATTGTTAGCTTGGAAAGAAATCAACATATTCAGTTGTCTCATATTTGGCCCAAATCTTATCCGCCTGTCAACCCTCAACAAGGACGACACACAATTCAATGGTTTATTGGTTTAGAATTTGCAAAATCTGAAAGTTTAAATGTGGATTTGACTAGTAACATCCTTACCTTCACTTCAACCGGTAAGTTAACATTATGGCTCACACATTCATTGCCAGCAAGAACTCAACGCTCAAAGTTTATTTCGTAATTCATAACTATTTTTATTTACTCTTACAGTTAAAGCGGAGGGGGAAAGACGTAATCTTTACAGTGAAGGTATGGAAATTGATGCACGTTACTGTTGGTACACTTATGTTGCCTCACTCCCTTTATGAAATCCTTCGGACCTCTCAAACCGAATGTTGCTGCTAGCTGGAGTTTTTATGTGCATCACACTGCA